>JAQQAC010020790.1:6526963-6631642 GCA_029783875.1 Phataginus tricuspis | reverse complement strand
TATGTGGAGTATAAGAACAAAGAAAAAAAAAAAAATAATAAATAAATGAAGGAACAAAACAGCAGCAGACTCACAGAACCCACGAATGGACTAACAGTTACCAAAGGGAAAGGGACTGGGGAGATGGGTGGGAAGGGAGGGATAAGAGGGTAAAAGGGGCATTACGATTGGCAGACATAGGGTGGGGGGGCACGGGGGGTACTGTACAGCTCAGAGAAGACAAGTAGCGATTCTCATCTCACTACGCTGATGGACAGTGACTGTGGTGGGGTTGGTGGGGGGGACCTGGTGATGGGGGGAGTTCAATCATCACGGTATTGCCCATGTAATTGTAGGTTAATGATACTAAAATAAAAAAAAAATATATATATATATATATATAAGAAAAGAAAATCATCTATCACTAGTTATACTGTAACTTCAACCAGTCCCCCTAGGGTGGTAAGCACCTATTAATCCCTGAATGACTCACAATAAACACATTTTAAGTAAATCAAAACCATTAATGTTTTTATGTTAAGGACTTTTTATGTATTTGATACTTTAAGTATTCTTGATGTTTAAATAAATGGTCTACCAGAATAGCAGGTAACATCGTGATTCTAATGCAATTTTGTTATTGAGCAATCAATTTAGACTTATGATTTTAATTTGAAATGAGTATACATAACATTGCAGCAAATAAAATCGAGTAATTATATATGTTAGAGTTATAAGAGTTTCTTAAGTATTCAGGATGGTATTTTTGTTGTTAAACAGTAAAAGTCCTTAAAAATAAACAGATGATATAAAATTTATGTAGGTAGTTAGAATGTTTCTATGAGTTTCGTTAAGTTCATAGAGGCAGCTACACATCAAAAGCTTCTTAGACATGTCCTGGGTATATAAAGGGGATCATATTTATAAGATATAATTGCAGACTAAAGGAAGAACCAAATTTTTTAATAAATTGAAAATCAATATAAAGATCTAAGAAATCTTGTGCAAGCACAAAAGCTTTTTTCAAAGGGCACCAGAATTGACTATGGACAGGAACACAGATGATATTCATTCAGTATGCCTTCCCATGATCGCACCAGTTCCTTACAGGCAGTATCAATCCTGATGGTTCTGGCATGAGCTGGACAGGCTGATGTCTATACTTTGATACTTAATTGCTTTGAGAATCACCTAGGTAACCATTTAATTGTGAAGCCAATTTTCTTCCAATAGATCTAAAGAAGTAATTCCAATAAAAATTCTATGTCCATCAGTAGATGAACGGATAAAGAAGATGTGGTACATATACACAGTGGAATACTATTCAGTCATAAGAAAGAAACAAACCCTACCATTTGCAACAACATGGATGGAGCTAGAGGGTATTATGTTCAGTGAAACAAGCCAGGCAGAGAAAGACAAGTACCAAATGATTTCCCTCATTTGCGGAGTATAACAACAAAACAAAACTGAAGGAACAAAACAGCAGCAGACTCACAGACTCCAAGAAGGGACTAGCAGTTACCAAAGGGGAGGGGGTGGGGGAGGGCAGGTGGGGAGGGTGGGAGAAGGGGATTGTGGGGTATCGTGATAGGTGCACGTGGTGTGTGTGGGGTCACGGGGAAGACAGTGTAGCTCAGAGAAGACAAGTAGGGACTCTGTGGCATCTTACTACACTGATGGACAGTGACTGTAATGGGGTATGGGGGGGACTCGATAATAAAGGTGAATGTAGTAACCACATGGCTTTTCATGTGAAAACTACATAAGAGTGTATATCAATGATGCCTTAATAAAAAAGTATATTAAAAAATTCCAATATGGTTTCATGGTAACATGACAAGCTAATTTAAAAGTTTATATGAAAAAATCAAGATCAAGATACTCCTAAAAAAGAATGAGGTGAGGAGTTTGTACTATCAGATAATAAAATTTTTAAAACTAAAACTTTGAGACAGTGTGGTACTGGCAAAAAGATAAAGGAGATCAGTGGGATAGAAAGAAAGTTTCACACATATGGAGATCTTGGTGTATGAGGGAGCATAAGTGGGAAAATACAAGACTATTCAACAAATCACATAAAATCAGTGGAAAAAGAGAAGACATACAGATGGTCAACAGGCACATGAAAAATGCACCACATCACTAATTGTCAGGGAAATGCAAATCAAAACCACAATGAGATACCACCTCACACCAGTCAGAATGGCTTCTATTCAAAAGTGTTGGCAAGGAGTTGAGGAAAGGGAAACCTTACGCACTGTTGCTGGGAACGTAAATTGGTACAGCCACTATGGAAAGCAATACGGAGATGCCTCAAAATACTAAAATTAGAAACACTATATGACCCAGTAATTCTACTTCTGGGAATTTACAAGAATAAAAAAATCACTGATTAAAAATGATACATGTACTCCTTGTTTATTGCCACATTATTTACAATAGGTAAGATGTGGAAGCAACCAAAGTGTCCATCAATAGATGAATAGATAATGAGGCTGTGGTGCATATACACAATCGATCATTCAGTCATAAAAAAATTAGGAAATCCTGCCATTTACAGCAACATGGATAGACCTAGAGGGTATTATGCTAAATGAAATAAGGCAGAGAACGACAAATACCATATGACTTCACTTATATGGGTAATCTAAAAACAAAACAAAATAAAATGAACAGAACAACAGTAGATTCAGACACTGAGAAGTGACTGTTGGTTACCATGTGGGAGGGCTTCTGGTGGGCTGGTGAAATAGGTGAAGGGGAAAAAGAGGCACAAAATCTCAATCATAATATCAATTAGTCATGGGGAAGATAAATACAGTGTAGAGAATTAAAAAAAATGGAAAAATGAAAATGGATCTCTACTTCATAAACATATGCAAAAAAATTCCAGGTGAATTTAAGACCTAAATATGAAAGGCAAACCTTTATAACTTAAAAAAAAAGGATATATTAATGACCTCAGGATAGGAAGGAACTCTTACATAAAAAGCAGTAACAATGAAGTACTGATAAATTTGATGTCATTACAATTAATGTCTAAGACGTGATGAAGAAAGTGAAAAGATGAGTTAAAAACAAAGAAGATACTTCCAAGACATATAAATGTTTAGGGATTAGTGTACATATTATATAAAGAAGTCATACAAATAAAAAATAAATATAAGCCAACTAGCAGAAAAAATGGGTTTAAGACATGAATGACAGTTCAAAGAGGGAAAAAAATGAAAAGATCCTCAGTTTTATTAGTAGTAAAAATAAACATTAAAACCAATATGAAAAAGCATTTTACACCTTCTAGTATGCGATGATTAAAATTTCAACGATCAAGTGTTAGCAAGTTGGCACAGTAATGAAAATTCATACTCTCGGTGGGAATATAAATTGGTACAACCAATTATTTTCCAGAGTGGCTATAATTTAGTAACGCTGGAGATAGGAGTATAATTGCTGGATACAGTGCCTGTGTATATATACTCCAACTATACACCTAAAGAGACGCTTGTGCTGTGCTCCAGAAGACTGGACAAGAATATCTGTTAGAAGTATTGCAATAGTGAAAATAAAAATTGGAAAACCATGTGAATACAAGATATATTTTGTTGTATTTATTTAATGGAATACTATAGAGTAGAGAAGATTAATAGCCACATGTATCAACATGGATGAATTTCACACACTAAGTAATGAAAGCAACTAGCTGTAGAAACAAATTTTACAAAATTAAACTTTTATACAAAATAAAAAATATTCAAAATAATATAGGGCTTAGGGCTACACATATATATGTATATATGTATGGCAAAAACAGTGAAATGTTCTTAGCACCTTATGAACTAATTTAATCAAAAAATATTTCCATGAGGTGTCACTTTTACATTCCTGTTTTAGGGACGAGGAGGGTAAGGCACAGGAGATCAAACACCTTACCCAAGGTCCCACACTAGTGAGTGTTGGAGTTTATCCATTAAGCTCAACTGCCTTTATGGATATAGTATGTTTTTAATGTCTAATGCCAATTATAAGTAGTTTATCCCAAGGCTGCAATTATACAGATGTACAAAGTGGACTGTCCTTAGTGTTACAGAGTCTAGCACCAGCTCTCATTAGGACCTCATCTTTAGTGCCATGTTGGCCTCTAATGCTATTCTTAACTATAATGAATCAAAGTTCCTTGGAGACAAGCAGACTGTCTGGTCCAGGCAATGAAAAAATAGTTACATGACATTTTGCTGCCATCAAGACATAAAGAGGTTAACTTAAAGAAACCCTCATTGGCCAAGTTATGACAATCTGATCAGTAATTTTGTGCAGGAACATAACAAATACTATGAGGTATGCTAAAAAGGTGGAAATGAGTTTCCAAACATATGTACAGAAACACCTAGGCTGCAAATCCCTTCAGGGAAAAATCTCACAAAAGACTGATTAAAGAATTGCAATGTGATTAGGGAATCTCCTCAACTCAGATTATGTAACAAAAATCTATGAAAGATATTATGGTTCAATGGATAGATGAGGATAGCAAATAACACACCCAATGGCAATAACTACAGGGTAGGGAATTTGAAGATGTGTATTCCTAAAAGAGATCCAACTCAATAAATGCCAGATCATTTATTTCCATTCTGAAAGATTCTCCAGCATCCCGTGTTAGGCATTAATTTTAAAGGATCATTGAATCCATCATGGTCCTGCATCTTCAGCCAAGAAGCCAAATGACCTCAGCTCTGTCGAGATGGTAATTTTGTCTTCCACCTCCAAGTTATTCTTAATAAGTTGCTCTTTCCATAAATGATATTGTTACCTCCACAAAGTGTGAAAATAAGTAACAATGAAAAAAATGAAAAAGTGAGATGACTTGGGGGGTAGGTATTGTTATATTTGAAATCATTGTGCAGCTTAAAGAATGCTTTATTCTTTTAAACATGTGATACACTCAGGCGAATACAAGTTACTGAATTTTGAAGTTTGCTTTATCAGATTTACAAGGATTGCTTACATGCCTAGAAGAATATAGGTGTATAGATTATAAATCTGCCCTCTTGTTTGTAGAGTTTGAGGAAATTAAACTTGGGACTACAGTTTGAAATGTCTAAAGAAATTTAATTAGTCTATTGTGCATGCTGTTAAATACCTCAGAGGATTTAGTCTGCCAAATTGATTAGGTATTTATCAAAGTGAATTTAATTTTTACACAAAATTGCTAGATTCATAGAGGCTTAATAATTTGAGCTTTAAGATTAAATAATTACATGCCGCTTTTAAATACACAACTTTAATAAGCTTAATTCCAATCAAAGCTCAAGTAATCCTAAGTATTCATTTCTACATACTAAAATGTTGTCTACACATTAAAATATGTGATAACCATTCATAATTTGGAATCCGCCATGTAATATCATAGAGTGGTTGGTTATGCGAACTTGACCTTGCAAGATAAGGAAGTCTCAGCTCTGCTGTGTAAGTTAATTTGACTGGGCAAGTTGCTTCACCTCTCTGAGCTTGAGTTTTCATTATTTACCTGGGTATGGTAACAGTACCTACATCCTTTTGATGATTATGACTTGTTTTAGGTCCTGGTAACTAGTAATAATGCAAACAGTAGTTATTTATTGTTAACACAAAGCTAACTAACGATACAGGTTCAATATTAAGTATCCAACAAGACCTGACTTAGTAAGGAAAGACCATATGGACGTACGTGGGTAGGATTTATATGACAAGAGAGAAGACAGCAGGGAATTTCAGGTCGAGGCTCAGAGGCAAGAAAATACAAGGCAAATTCGGTGACCTGTAAACTAAAAGTTTACAAAGTTTTGTGTTGAGAATATCATAAGCAAATGGATTACATTCAGATTGTAGAGAACCTGGAATAACAAAGGAGTTTGAGTTTAAACTAGTTATTCAATAATGGCTCAAATATAAAAAATTGTGAAGTATAAAGAGATAAGTACTATATACTGAACCCTAGAACTAGATATAAATGTAATGGCTATCAAAATGATACTAATGGTCTTAAATATAAAATGATACTTATTAACAGGCTTAAACTACATAGAATGCAAAATTGCTTTCCAATAGCATTTTTTTATATCATTAATGTACAATCACTTGAACATTATGGTTACTAGACCCCTATTATCAAGTTCCCCTCACATTCCCCACTACATTCACTGTCCATCAGTGTATTGCGATGCTATAGAATCATTACTTGTTTTCTCTATAAATACTGCCTTTCCTGTGTCCCCCACCGCTGCATTACGTGTGCTAATCGTAATGCCCCTTTTTGCCCTTTATCCTTCCCTTCCCACCCATCCTCCTCAGTCCCTTTCCTTTTGGTAACTGTTAGTCCATTCTTGGGTTCTGTGATTCTGCTGCTGTTTTGTTCCTTCAGTTTTTTTCTTTGTTCTTATACTCCACATATGAGTGAAATCATTTGATACTTGTCTTTCTCCGCCTGGCTTATTTCACTGAGCATAATACCCTCTAGCTCCATCCATGTTGTTGCAAATGGTAGGATTTGTTTTCTTCTTATGGCTGAATAATATTCCATCGTGTATATTTACCACATCTTCTTTATCCATTCATCTACTGATGGACACTTAGGTTGCTTCCATTTCTTGGCTATTGTAAAAAGTGCTGTGATAAACATAGGAGTGCATATGTCATTTTGAAACTGGGATTCTGCATTCTTAGGGTAAATTCCTAGGAGTGGAATTCATGGGTCAAATGGTATTTCTATTTTGAGTTTTTTGAGGAACCTCCATATTGCTTTCCACAATGGTTGAACTAATTTGCATTCCCACCAGCAGTGTAGGAGGGTTCCCCTTTCTCCACATCCTCGCCAACATTTGTTGTTGTTTGTCTTTTGGACGTTGGCCATCCTAACTGGTGTGAGGTGATATCTCATTGTAGTTTTAATTTGCACTTCTCTGATGATTAGCGATATGGAGCATCTTTTCATGTGCCTGTTGGCCATCTTAATTTCTTCTTTGGACAAGTGTCTGTTCAGCTCCTCTGCCCATTTTTTAATTGGCTTATTTGCTTTTTGTTTGTTGAGGTGTGTGAGCTCTTTATATAATTTGGATATGTCATTTATGAATATATTCTCCCATACTGTAGCATGTCTTTTTGTTCTACTGATGGTGTCCTCTGTTGCACAGAAGCTTTGTAGTTTGATATAGTCCTACTTGTTCATTTTTGTTTTTGTTTCCCTTGCCCGGAGAGATATGTTCATGAAGAAGTTGCTCATGTTTATGTGCAAGAGATTTTTGCCTATGTTTTTTTATAAGAATTTTATGGTTTCATGACTTATATTCAGGTCTTTGATCCATTTTGAGTTTACTTTTGTATATGGGGTTAGACAGTAATCCAGTTTCATTCTCTTACATGTAGCTGTCTAGTTTTGCCAACACTAGCTGTTGAATAGGCTGTCATTGTATGTCCATGGCTCCTTTATCATATATTAATTGATGATATATTCTTGGGTTTATATCTGGGCTTTCTAGTCTGTTCCACTGGTCTTTGGGTCTGTTCTTGTGCCAGTAACAAATTGTCTTGATTACTGTGGCTTTGTAGTAGAGCTTGAAGTTAGAGAGCATAATTCCCCCTGCTTTATTCTTCCTTCTCAGCATAGCTTTGGCTATTCAGGGTCTTTTGTGGTTCCATATGAACTTTAGAACAATTTGCTCTAGTTCACTGAAGAATGCTGCAGGTATTTTGATAGGGATTGCATTGAATCTATAGATAGCTTTAGGCAGGATGGCCATTTTGACAATATTAATTCTTCCTAGCCATGAGCACTAGATGTGCTTCCATTTATTAGTGTCCTCTTTAATTTCTCTTAAGAGTGCCTTGTAGTTTTCAGTGTATAGGTCTTTCACTTCCTTGGTTAGGTTTATTCCTAGGTATTTTATTCTTTTTGATGTGATTGTGAATGGAATTGTTTTCCTGATTCTCTTTCTGCTAGTTCACTGTTAGTGTATAGGAATGCAACAGATTTCTGTGTATTAATTTTGTATCCCACAACTTTGCTGAATTCAGATATTAGATATAGTTTTGGAGTGGATTCTTTAGGGTTTTTTATGTATGATCATGTCATCTGCAAATAGGGACAGTTTGACTTCTTCCTTGCAAATCTGGATGCCTTTTATTTCTTTGTGTTGTCTGATTGCTGTGGCTAGGAACTCCAGAACTATGTTCGATAAGAGGGGAGAGTGGGCATCCTTGTCTTGTTCCAATGTTAAAGGAAAACCTTTCAGCTTCTCACTGTTAAGTATAAGGTTGGCTGTGGGTTTGTCATATATGGCCTTTATTATGTTGAGGTACTTGCGCTCTATACCCATTTTGTTGAGAGGTTTTATCATGAATGGATGTTGAATTTTGTCGAATGCTTTTTCAGCATCTATGGAGATGATCATGTGGCTTTTTTCCTTCTTTTTGTTAATGTAGTGGATGATGTTGATGGATTTTTTAATGTTGTACCATCCTTGCATCCCTGGGATGTATCCCACTTGATCAAGATGGTGATCCTTTGGATGTATTTTTAAATTCAGTTTGCTAATATTTTGTTGAGTGTTTTTGCATCTAAGTTCATCAGGGATATTGGTCTGTAATTTTCTTTTTTTGTGGCATCTGCCTGGTTTTAGTATTAGAGTGATGTTGGCCTCGTAGAATGAGTTTGGGAGTATTCCCTCCTCTTCTAGTTTTTGGAAAACTTTAATGAGGATGGTTATTAGATCTTCAGTACATGTTTGATAAAATTCAGCAGTGAAACCATCTGGTGCAGGGATTTTGTTCTTAGGTAGTTTTTTGATTACCAATTCCATTCCTTTGCTGGTAAATGGTGTATTTATATTTTCTGTTTCTTCCTTGGTCAGCCTTGGTAGGTTGTATTTTTCTAGAAAGTTTTCCATTTCTTCTAGGTTATCCAGTCTGTTACCATACAATTTTTCATAATATTCTAGAATAATTATTTGTATTTCTGTGGTTTCTATAGTTATTTTTCCTTTCTCATTTCTGATTCTTTTTATGTGTGTAGACTCTCTTTTTTTCTTGAGAAGTCTGGCTAGGGGTTGATCTATTTTTTTATTTTCTCAAAGACCAGGTCCTGCTTTCATTAACTCTTTCTATTGTTTTATTCTTCTCAATTTTATTTATTTATGCTTTAATCTTTATTATGTCCCTCCTTCTATTGACTTTGGGCCTCAACTGTTCTTCCTTTTCTAGTTTCACTAATTGTGAGTTTAGACTGTTCATTTGGGATTGTTCTTCTTTCCTGAGGTAGGCCTGTATTGCAATATATTTCCCTCTTAGCATGGCCTTCGCTGCATCCCACAGGTTTTGCGGTGTTGAATTATTGTTGTCATTGGTCTCCATATATTGCTTGATCTCAGTTTTTATTTGGTCATTGATCCATTGATTATTTGGGAGCATGCTGTTAAGCCTCCATGTGTTTGTGCGCTTTTTTGTTTTCTTTGCATAATTTATTTATAGTTTCATACCTTTGTGTTCTGAGAAACTGGTTGGTACAATTTCAATCATTTTGAAATTTACTGAGCTTCTTTTTGTGCCCTAGTATATGATATATTCTTGAAAATGTTCCATGTGCACTTGAGAAGAATGTGTATCCTGTTCCTTTTAGATGGAGTGTTCTGTAGATGTCCATTAGGTCCATCTGTTCTAATATGTTGTTTAGTGCCTCTGTCTCTTTATTTGTTTTCCATCTGGTTGATCTGTCCTTTGGAGTGAGTGGTGTGTTGAAGTCTCCTAAAATGAATGCATTGCATTCTATTTCCCCCTTTAATTCTGTTACTATTTGTTTCACATATGTAGGTGATCCTGTGTTGGGTGCATAGATATTTATAATAGTTATATCCTCTTGTTGGACTGACCCCTTTATCATTATGTAATGTCCTTCTTTGTCTCTTGTGACTTTCTTTGTTTTGAAGTCTATTTTGTCTGATACAAGTACTGCAACTCCTGCTTTTTCTCACTATTAGTTGCATGAAATATCTTTTTCAATCCCTTTACCTTCAGTCTGTGTATGTCTTTGGGTTTGAAGTGAGTCTCTTGTAGGCGGCATATAGATGGGTCTTGATTTTTTATCCATTCAGTAACTCGATGTTTTTTGATTGGTGTATTCAGACCATTTACATTTAGGGTGATTATCGATAGGTAGGTACTTATTGCCATTGTAGGCTTTAGATTAGTGGTTACCAAATGTTCAAGGGTAATTCCCTTACTATCTAACAGTCTAATTTAACTAACTTTGTATGCTATTACAAACACAACCTAAAGGTTCTCTTTTTTTTTCCTCCTCTTTCTTCCTCCTCCATTCTTTGTGTGTTATGAATCATATTCTGTACTCTTCGTCTAGCCCTTGGGTGACATCTATTTAGCCTTAGGAATACTTCCATCTATAGCAGTCCCTCCAAAATGCACTGTAGAGGTGGTATGTGGGAGGTAAATTCTCTCAGCTTTTGCTTATCTGAAAATTGCTTAATCCCACCTTCAAATTTAAATGATAACCTTGCCGGGTGGAGTATTCTTGGTTCAGGGCCCTTCTGCTTCATTGCATTAAATATATCAATGCACTCCCTTCTGGCCTGTAAGGTTTTTGTTGAGAAGTCTGTTGACAGCCCGATGGGTTTTCCTTTGTATATGATCTTTTTTCTCTCTCTAGCTGCTTTTAAAAGTCTGTCTTTACCCTTGATCTTTGCCATTTTAATTATTATATGCCATGATGTTGTCTTCCTTGGGTCCCTTGTGTTGGGAGATCTGTGCACTTCCATGGCTTGAGAGAACTATCTCCTTCCCCAGATTTGGGAAGTTTTCAGCAATTACCTCCTCAAAGACACTTTCTATCCCTTTTTCTCTCTCTTCTTCTTCTGTTACCCCTATAATGTGAATATTGTTCTGTTTGGATTGGTCACACAATTCTCTCAATATTCTTTCATTCTTAGAGATTATTTTTTCTCTTTGTGCCTCAGCTTCTTTTTATACCTCTTCTCTAATTTCTATTCCATTTACCGTCTCTTCTACTATATCTAATCTGTTTTTAAATTCCTCCATTGTATGTTTCATTTCAGATATGGAATTTCTTAATGATTGAATCTCTGACTTAAATTCATTCCTGAGTTCTTGAATATTTTTCTGTATCTCCATAAGCATGTTTATAATTTTTATTTTGATCTCTCTTTCAGGAAGACTGGTGAGTTCAGTTTCATTTGACCCTTTTTCTGGGTTTTGTGAGATTTTGGTCTGAACCATGTTCTTTTGACATTTCATATTTCTGTGTGATGTCCACTAGTGTGCAGAAACTCCAGTCTCTGGGGCTACTCAGCCCCTAGAGTGACGTTGGGGGTCATAGGGGAGCAGCGCTGGTGCCTGTGGGGAGGAAAGATCTGTTTCCTGATTCCCGTCTGTGGTGCCTGTCTCCAGTGTCAGAGCCAGTGGGCCAAGCACACACGGGTAAACTTCTGTGCTTTGCATCTCTAGCTGTTGTAGGCAGGGCCTCCCTCTGGCTAGCCTGACACCTGTGCAGTGACTGCCAGTTTGTGAGCAGGTGCCTTCAGGCCAGGAGGAAGGGTCTGCAGGCTGTGTGTCACAGTGGGGGGCTTGGAGCTGAGTAGGCAGCCAGGCGTATGGAGTACCTGAAGCTCCTCAAAGTTCCCAACCAGCTGGGCAGAGCGCGCCCAGACAACCTTGTGCAGCTCTCCCTTCTCCTGCACAGCAAGCTCCGTGCAAACCCCGCCCCTTCAGCAGCCCTCTCGCTGCTAGGAAGCCTCTCAGACGGCCCACCCTTCCTCTGACACAGAGCAGTCGGATGTGTATCCCACAGTCCACCAATGGCCGGAATGTCAGTCTCCCAGGTCCTCCACCTGTCCGAGCTCTCCAACGTCCAGAGCACCACAAAGCAATCTCCAGGGCTAGGTGTTCTGCAGTCCCAGGCTTATGACCCCTCTCCACTCCATTTCTCTTCCTCCTGCAGGTGAGCTGGGGTGGGGGAAGGGCTTGGGTCCTGCCTGATTAAGGCTTTCATATGTTACCCTGCTTGGTGAGGTCTGCTCTGCTTCTGAGGTCTGTATGGAGTCTGGTTCAGCCTTCTTTCTTCTTGCTGTTTTAGGGTTAGTTGTATTAAGTAACTATATTTTTGTACTATTTGTGGTTTTGGGAGGAGTTCTCCATGTCACCTCTCACACCACCATCTTGAATCTCCTTCCCAATAGCATTTTTAAAGAAAAAAAATAAGTTTTATTCAGTGAAAATGCTTTTTAGAATGTGTAACATTGTTACTTTCATGAATTTGATTTTTGAAAATGACAGGTTCATTTTGTTCATTTGTTTTAGAGACTTAAATGATTTTAACCACAGAATTTCTATTACAAAAACTCAATTCCAAGTGATAAAGTTGTGATGAAGTCCTGAAAGAAAAACTGTCAGTAGTTCTGGTTATAAACTGAGAAAGTGGCACTGAAATACACTGATACTTTTTTTGGTTTAGGAAATTTAATCCCTTCACAGGATGATATAACCATATATTGCCTCAACATGGGATGTTGTAAACTAATTTTGTTCCATGTAAAGCAGAAAGAATTAATCTGGCATCCTTTTTATGTTAGAAATAAAAGGAAGCTTTTAAAGAACAAATTGATTGTTGAGAATAAAAACTATATAAACATTAACTTGAAAGATGAAATCCTTATGCAATGATGATTTTCTTACGGTAATTATGCTTAGTTTTATAACAGAAGTTTGTTTACATAATTTCTGTATATTATTCTTTTATGGGACATTGCAAAAGTTGGTAAATCTAAAGGAAAATTGTTTTTATGGATATGCTTTTGGATCACTAAGGAAAAAATTAGCTCAGTGGTTCTCAAAACGTGGTTCTCATACCAACAGCAGTGTCACCACTTGGGAAGTTTAGAAATAAAAACTCTTGGGCTCCAGCCCAGCCCCATGAATCAGAAACTGATATGAGACCCAGCGCTCAGTGTTTTAATAAACTTTCCTGATATTTCTTATGGACACCAAACTTCAGAACTACTGATTTAGACTATTTCCCGCTGGATTAGAGATTTTCAATGAAGTTCAATTACTGTTATGTGTGACTAATAAGAGAAATGTAAATTTATGTGAAACATTATTTTTCCATTCAGCCCAATTGACATTATATAATTCCTTCACAGTTCGCTTCTTAGACTGCATGTATGCCAAGGAATTTAAGTAGATAGTTGGTAACTTAAAAATGGTTTCTAAGTAATTCCTCATCAGGTTAGTACAGGTACCTCATACTCAACCATGAATTTATAAATGACTCATACATTTTCAAACATTAAGGGGAGGAGATAAAGCACAGTTCTGCCAGCAGATCCTATCCTGTGGAATCTACCCAACCTCCATTTTAGATTTGAGAATATTTGCAAAATGCTGCTATAAAGACTTGCCCTCTTATAAATACTACACAGGGGTAAAACCACTTTCTCTTATTTATCCAGGTGCAATCACCTATTCACATTACTTTTCTAGTCATGCCTAACACACATGCACGATCATACACATGCACACACATGTACATACAATTCCTCTGCCAAACATTTCCTACCCAGGAACATGAGTGCTGGTGTCCTTAGCTAGAATTAGTACTTATTTTTTGCCCCAATAGAAACAGTTTTATCAGTTGTTCCATGGCAGTGACATGAAGTGTTACACTTCAGGTGCAATAGGAGCTAAGCAGACTTTGCCAACTTTAATAGGAATCCCATAAACTTATAGTCATGCTGTTTCTCAGAAGGAAAAAATAAAGGCCAAATAGCTAATCTTGCCAACAAATAATTCCTATTTAAGGACCTCTTTGGTCTAAGTTAGCATTGTCCAGTAGAAACATTATGTGAACCACATATCTATTTTCAAATTTTCTAGTAGTTACATTAAAAAGGTAAAAAGAAACTGATAAAATGAATGAGAATATTCCTATTGAGCAGTGGGCCTAAATGTCATTTTTAGTATTTCTGTAGCTCTAGAACTATTTTAAGCAATATTTATGTAAATATTTCTGTCACACTAGTAAAGACATGGAGATGTGTTTACCTTAAGCCATGATTATAGTGTCTATCCCCAGTTGTACTCACTTCAAGAGGTAAAATCAAATGGAATTTTGGTAAGTTGGACCAGAAATCAAACCTTAAGAGTTAATGTCTTTTGTCATGAATATTTCTTAACCTATCTTGGCCAATTTCTTCTCATTTTGTCTTCATCAATAATTTTTCAGTAGGCCTCCAACATAATAGATATCCATCATGATTTATGAAACACATCTGAAATCACTTTATTAGTTGAATTCTATCCTCCCTTATTTTGGTCTCCCCTAAATAAGGAGATTTTGACACTTTCTCTGAACATCCTTCATTCACTTCTGCAACAGAAATTTCGCTCGTAGTCTTTTATAATCATAGTAGAATCATTTCTGTTTTTTTTGACTGTGAAAGGTAGTATAAAATTTGGGAGAGCTAAATATTACAAAACTATTTATGTGTTTTAAAATGATAGTATAGTTTGATTTTTGTAAATTGTACTCAAATTTTTTACCATGTTTTATTATTAATAGATACATCAAGCAGTATAAAGTTTCAACAACAGAAAAAAATCAGTTAAGGGTTAAATACATTTTACTCAAATAAGTGTTATGTAAATGTCCTCAAATCACATACTTGACAAAATAGACTCAGAGATAAACCCTGGCTCAAAAAATTATAATTTTATTCCTTAACTATTTTTTCATATTTTTTCTGTATTAGTGTTGTGATGAATCATTTTGTAGTCACCATTTTCCCCTCCACTATTCTCTAGTGCTTTTGAGTGAGACAGAGCTATTTGGTTGGATTACCAGTCTTGAAAATCATTAAAAATGAGTACCTGTAGCAACCTCTGTCCCATCCCACTCACTTCTGGGAAAGAAAGAATGACAGTAATGTATTAGGTTAAAGCAAAAGAAAAACCAGTCATGATATTCCATTATTTCATGTTTTGAGGACATGTGTGAAACTGAATGATAGTCTCTTGAACCCACTGTCCCATTTTCTTTTTAATCAGGTTTGTTGAGGGTTTTTTTTTTTCTCTTCTCTTTGTTGCCACTTTTATAAACCTTGTAGACTTTGTTTTGGCTGCATTCCTTTCTGGAACACTGATCCCTAAGCATACACATACTCGTTACTTTGATCTTAGGTAATAAGTCTTATTAAACAACTTGTAGCATCCCTTTTATCTATGAGAAAGAAAGAAACCTCTAATGTTCTAAAGAGGGATAGTTATAAAACTTAAGCCTCTAACCTAATTCCTTTTCTTACATCTCAAACAACAAATCATTCAGACAGTACATGGCTTTGTCTTTTTCAAGATTCAACTGATCTTTTTCCATCTTATTCAATCACTTAAAATTTTTAGTCCTGTCAAAGACCTCAATGGTATAACAAAAGGTTTGTACTTCAATAGTACACCATAAATTCTTAAGTGAATCTTCCAACATACCCAAGCCTCTTTTACACATGTACTCATTAAGAACAACCAAATGTATTATTTCCCCCAGGCTTCTAAGTCCTTCATATTATGAAACATCAGAAAAGGTACTTTACATGTGTATATTTCCATTATGCCAATAATTCCATATTTCCTAAAGTTGGACGTCTATTCTCCAAGACTGTATTAGACCCCTGGAGTCTGTATTGCCTTCTCAATTCAGACTGCTTTTCCCTTGAGAAAGAAAGAGTAAAAGCATTATGTCCTCTATCCATACACTCACACGTGCTCAAGGCCAAGCTGGTGTGAAGCACTGCTTTTCATCTTAATAAGCCATCACAGTTTTTAAATTTTTAGTTATTGAATTCAATTTAGGTATCTAAATTAAGAATCAGAACTGCCGTCTCCTAAAAGGGGCGGGTCACCACGTTGCACTTCACTGGTTAGGAGGGACTTTTGCAGGTATGTTGTTATCTGGGACACCATTTGCCTACAGGCTGAGATCAGAAGTTCTCTGGAAAAATTTTTTCATTCCTCTTTAATTGTATTTTACCCCGGAGGGCGCTGCCCTCTTGTCCCTGATACTCTATCCTTAGAAAGGCGTTCTATAGATTAAGGCTCTCCCATCTTCAGAAGTTCTCTATCAAAATGCAAATTTTCCTCAAAGGGCTACAAACCCATGCCAAAAGGCTATTTACTAGGAAGAATCCTAGGGAAGCTGGAACTCTCATCTCAGGATTCCATTACCTTCTAAGAGTATTTTGATGCTGATGTGAAACCGGAGGCAAGCAAAGAATGAGTGTGTTCTCTAGGGTCAGGGCGAAAAGGAAAGAACAGGACCTGAAGGAAAACAGAGGCAGATCTAAAGGCTTGATAACTGCTGTTCTGAATCAAGTAACATTTATGAGTCATCTATCATCTAAAAATACTCTTCTCATCCATGGTTGGAGAGAAGTGCAGTTTGGTAGAAAAAAAGAGGGCTTGCATTCAAAAGACTTGAACTTAGGGCTCTCAAAGAGCAGCATATTACAATGTAGAGCCAAGTCTTGAGATTTTAATATGAACCTCATATTCACCAGCTGTGCAACTTCAGGCAAAACTACTTCTTAGTCCCTCTACCACATGGTAGAGGTGACAGGAGGGCTATTTGACGGACTCAATCAAATAAAGCATTGAGAAGTGCTGGAAAAAATGTTACTACTATCTAACATATATGGAGTCCCTACTACATGCCAGGCACTGTTCTAAGCAGTTTATTCATTTTATCCAATCCATTCTCAACACCATGAAGTAGGTTCTTTTAAAATTCCTGCTTTACTGTTGAGAAAACTGAAACACAGAGATGTTGAACCCAGGCTGTCTGACTCCAGAGCTGGGATTCCTAGCCACTTAACTCTTGTTGCACTGCTGCTCTGTTTTCCTTAGTCGTCATATTACTGCTACTGGCTATATTCTTGGAGAATTTAAGATTCTTTTGGACAGCTTAGTGCCTCAGTCTTCTCATAATCATGCTAAGCATCACGGCAATAATCTGCCTCATGGGTTTCTTGCAAGGCTTTATTAAAATACCATGCTTGTGCTAAGACAATGCTTCTCAAAGTTTAATGTGCCCATGAATCACCTGGGGTCTCAAAATGTAGTTTGAAATTCAGTAGGTCTGGGTAGGCTATTTCTAATAAGAAACTTCTGCATTTCTAATAAATTTCCAGGCAATACTGATCTGCTGATCCAGGGGCCACACGCTATGAATCTTCTAGAAAATGTTACACTTTGAGTTTGAGGGCCTCTTGGCTATTTGCTATGTGACAAGTTCTCCTTATCTTGGCAAACAGTACTTGATAAACGTCATTATTTTACTAGGGCAGAGTTCTGCACAGGCTGGGCCATTCTATTACCCAAAGATATTTTGTGCATTACAAAAACAAAAAGGGATGTCTGAGGTGCTCTGAAAACATTTTTAACTTCCTATCTGTCTTAAGAAATAAAGCATGGTACTCCTTTTCATTTTCCTGCTAAAGAATAAAATAAAATACCTTTAAGTGTCTCCCAACTGAGAAAAGTTAAAATGGAATATGATCACTACCAGTTGCCTAGACCTGAGAAATGAAGTTTTGCTACCTTGCCACTTGAAAATAGCGACTAGGTGCCACAGAAAGAGATTATATCTACGGCTGAATTGTCTTGTCCCAACCTTCCACGCTTCCCCAGTAAAGGAGAGGATGGGGAGGGGTCTTTCACTATTCTTTCTTCTGAAACAAAAGCAACAACCCCAACCAAGGAAGGAGGCTGAGGATAATGTCTGATTGTTAACATTATCTTGGGAGAAAATAATATCTTAGACTGAAAACAAAATACTTTTCACTGTGGTATGACCCTTGGGATTCTGAACATTTTCTGTTTTAAACAAATACAAACAAAGCAAACAAAAAGTTTAATTCAGAGTTTCACAGGGAGAGGAGAGGTTTTTTTCTTGATCTTTGGCTAATAATCCCCCCAAAATTATTTGTAAGTGTTCTTACTGTTAAAAAGACACAGGTCCAACACGGGGTCGCTTCTTCTAGGCCATGTCACCCAACCAGGGCTTAATGCCTAACCTAATTGTAGTTTCAGCGACTCCCAGAAATGTACTCAGAAATGTTCTGGTCAACATGGATAAGAAAACATCACAGAAGCCTTCTCCATCCCCAAAGGAAGATGACGTAGCCCACCTAAGGAGACCCTCACCCTGCTTCCTCTCATACACTTCGGTAGCATCAGAATGAATATAGCATGATATTTGAGGACACTAACTAGATGTATCCTTGCCACACTAATTGATAAAATGTAATCCCATTTTCCACACATATTCTCTGCTATAGAAAAACTAAGACTCAAGTGAAGGGGCTTTAGAGCAGTTTATCAGAACACTAATGGGCTGCTCTCCAGCCATGGTCCTTGGTAAGATTATGAATAAACTCCATCTTTCTTAAATATAACAGTTCTGTTGACTTCAGTCAACATTATGAACCATATAATACCAAACAAATGTCAGGATAATAAGAACCACTGCTAGGAGATTTCTTTATAGCATAGAAATGTTTTCAAAAATCTGAACAGAACCTACAGTGTTTAGAAAATGTCTCTTCCTACCAGTTTTTAGAGGTGACAGGAGATGTTGCAGTGATCAGTCCTCGACCCTTTCCCTCCGTCCCTCCTGGAGACAGCTGCCCGAGCAAAGGAACAGACTATATTATCAGTCACTTTGAAACTTGCTCTCCCTACAGAGGCCATCTGAGTGCTTCGATATTCATTTGTTCGTGCCTCCCACACATTTGAGAAGGTGTCAAGAAAATGAAACGAGGTCATGGATACGTGGGAGGGTGTCACAAGAGACCAACTTAACTCACTTCATGATTTTGCCCACACTCAACGAAATGAATAAAGATGGAATTGATTTGAGAATGTCACAAATGTGACTGATTTCCAAAAGGGAAGCAAGGGATAACAATGGTAAATGTTATATTGCCAAAAGTTTTAGAAGTATATAAAAGTTTGTCATTAGAAGAGAAAGCGTTTTCATTTGATTTACGACTAATTGGCCAATTAATGCACTATAAAAACAGCAACCTCATGGTTAAGAAGTGCCTGACTAGACTAATATTCATGTTCAAAGGGGTGGTTTTGTAGATATAACCACATAATGTTAATGCTTGATTCTGACATTTTAGAGAATAACTTCCAAATGGTGTGTGAGGCATGTTTTATCTTTAGATTAATGTGTGATGCGGAGGGAGGGACAGAAATATCTCAGTCAGAATCTTTCCTAGGGTGTAGTGTTCTGCCATAATGTCAGGAAAAAAACACTGCTTTGCGATATATAACTTATAGCATAATTTAGAAAAAAAATAAGACATTGGGAATAGAAAAAAGACTCAAAAAGTATTAAGAACATTTAAAATAACTTATATAAACATCATTCTTATGTTTAAAGATAAACAGGTTGGAAACAAGCAGATGGCTTAAGTTTCCTTAAATTACAGATGAATTTTATAATCAATATTACATTTGGCAAAAATTTTTGAGGTTTCCATATAAACAGTTGAAAATTCCTTTGAAATGCTTCATGAATTCAGAACACAGTTTAAAGCCTTGTATCTTTAATCTTTTCTTTTTTTTTTTTACTGTTAAGTTATTTAGTGTAGTCATCCACATGAATCCACTGCATTAATCATAGTGACCCAGGCAACCAGGGATAGAGTCCATATTCTTGAAAAGGTGTTCCATTAGCCTAAGAAATGCACTGTGCATGGAACAGCCGTAACTGAATATGAGACATGCTGCTGAAGTCCTCTTGGAGATGCAGGGGATGCCACGGCCCTTCCCGAACCAATGTCTTCTGTTTTTAAACACTCTATAGTGCTGATGACAAATTATACACATGCTTGAGAAGTAGAGTAACCAGATTGGCAAATGCAAGTACAAGTTCTTTACATTTGAATTTCAGATATATTTTTAGGATACGTCCCATGTAACAACGCAATATGGCAGGAGCGTATCCCATACAATACTTACACTAAAGTTATTTATTGCTTATCTGAAATTTGCATTTATTGAGTACCCTGTATTTTATCCAGCAACAGCATTGAGAAGGTTATTTCAGGTCAGAGATGTCATCCAGAGGAGGGGGTGGAGAGAGCAGTGCCAACGTGGGCTATGATAGTAATGGTGGTGGAAAAAATAGCTATTTATTAAGTACTTTCTCTGTGCTCTGTGTTATCTTGTTTAACTCTTCCCAGCAGTCCCCTGGCATACGTGTTTTATGGATGAAGAATTTAGTATGATGCCCGGCACGTAGTGACAACTACAATCTATAGATAATTTCTGTTGTTTTTATTTATTACATCCCCATACCTCCTCTCAAAGGAGAGGAAATGGGAGGTTCCAAGACCCCTAGCTCACTTGGTTTTAAGCAGCACCCTAGGATTTGAATCATGGCCTGTTTCTGGAGCCCAAGATCTTAGATACTGTGCTCCACTGTCCTAGACAGGATTTCAGTCTGAACACCTGAACTGCACTAAGGGCTGAAAACCTTAAGTGGCCTTCACTTCCACTCTGTTCCGACTCCTGTCAACATCACCAGCACTGGTCTGGAACAAGACGCGGCTCAGAAGTGAGGACACTGCGAAGCCTTGTGGAGCAGAGGTGTCTGGTGTCAGAATCTAGGGCCGTGGGAACAGACATTCACAGATATCAACAGACTTTTGGTTAGAAACTAAAATAACTTGGAAAGGGTTACAGAGGCAGGAAAGGTCTGCAAGACAACCAAGATCCAAGTCCCCCGCCTCCCAGTAGTGGTCATCTTCACTTCAGTCTTCTTTACGTGTTGAATAAACTCATCAAGAGAACAGTCCTTTAATAATGTCCACTGATTTTCTTCTGGAAGGCACATAAATGCAGAAATCAGTGCTAATAATCATCTGATACACATTTCTTCAATTAAACTTATCTAGATCATGAAGCCTGTGCTTAATTTATTGGCAAATTTGTAGAAGAAATCTCCATTAATTCTGAATTTTTCTTCATTTCCATTCTATATAGTCCAATTTTCGGTATATTACTTTTGGAGAAACATTGTTAATTCTACATCTGAGTAATAAGCTTCATAAATAACAACTCAGACATCAGCTTTTAATAACTAATGTTTTGTACCACGAACCTGCCACAGCCATCAGATTTATAGAGTAGCAGAGGTGAGAAAGTAAAAACAGATTGGAAATCATTCTGATAACATGTCTTCACCCAGTTTCACCATTTAGCCAACAGAAGGAAAAATAGCATGCCAGCGTAATTAATGACTTGTTAGACTACAAGGACAGAGTAGCCAAAGTTATTTTTAAGACTGTAACAATTAACATGAAACTGAAAATTATCTAAGATTGACTTATCACTATCACTTATTTATCACTAATGTAATACACTAAGGATTTTTCTTTTTCAGTAATGCATGCCTTAAATGTCGCAGAAAATTCTCAAATCATCTCCAGCAGCAGATGATCTGGGACAAGACCTCAGTGAAGTTGGAGGGGACTGTTTTCCCCCCTGCTTTCTACGATAGTGCAGATATGCCTATGCGGATCCACAGAACGCGTAGGCATAATCACAGAATAATGTGAATTTCTTGTCTGCTGAAAAAGCAGAGGTGATGGCTGTGGGTTTTAGGAACTTCATTTTAGAAATAATTCTATAGAGTATAGGAAACTTAAAAAAAATATGGTCTACTCACAAAAACAAAGAACTAAGCATCTTTCCAAGATTGTTTCCTTAAGAATTTTGAGATTTACTCTGAGCATCCAGAGGTGATTCTTTGTGTATTACAAAACAGAATATATTCTTAATTTGAAATAGAGTTTTATTAGACAAGTCTTACAAAGTACAATATGGCTGCATATTTAAACTTCACCTTCCTCAAGATGCAAAGAAATAAGCTACCTAGTTTTGATTTTGTTTATCTTGCCATGATGTGTAAGAGGGTTACTGTTTGTATAAATACTATGTAATATTTAGAAAGATTGCTTTTTCCAGGTGACACCTTCTCCATTCCTTCAGTTTGGTAAATGTTCACATACTAATTGTGGCATAACTCTAACAAAAGGTAATAAAAAATTTATATTTTCCATGAATAAATAATTGTCATTGAAGAATATCTGCTTATAGAAAAGGCATCATTGTGAATTTATTGCAGTGTTTTCTAAATACGGCAAGAAAAGATGTCATCACATTAAAGTTTTGAGGGAAGCTCTGAGAAAAAAATAGAGGTGGGAATATGTTACTTTTCAAAGGCTGTTCTACAAATAATCACCATGAACTGTCAATAATATAAGTGGCATTTTTCTGTACCCTGTTCATCCATTTCTCGTTCCAAACTTTCCTGCTGTCAAGTTGAGGGGGACACCAAAATTTTCAAGATTGGGCTACCCATGAAAGTGTCAGACTTGAACTGGGTCTTTTTTTTTTTTTTTGCAACTGTGTATTAGGAGATCGAGACCAATAAAAAGAGAAAGAAAACTCAAGACATTCAGAAACTAAATGATAATGGGAGGGGATGCCATTACATCATGACTGAAATAGAGACTTAAGGTCCCCAGGAAGATATCAGCATCGCCTAGGCCCAAACTGAAGGTTTTAATCATGGAAATGATCTTTTACGATAGGTTTCAGTGTGATTTTTATCTGTTTTATAAATGACTTATTATTATAAAAGGCAATAATAAATTGCACAAACCTAAACATTTTATGGAATATAGTCTGTATCTAAAGATTCTTCATGAGGAAGAAGTAAAAGAACTAGAATGACAGTCACCCTAATGTAAAAAGGATTTTCTGACACAGTGTCACCTTGCTGCTCTTCCATGGATGTTTTCTATTCCATCCTGAATGCCTTACATTTACTTGGCCCCAGTGAAAACCAAGGGGGTAGTAACAATGACTATTTAGTAAGCCTTGCTTTATTCCCAATAGACACATAAAATCTCTTAACTCAGAAACATCTATTTTCTTTCTTTTACCCTTTGCTCCTTTCCTTACTTTCCTTCTTCATTAGGAAATATTTAATTACACTAAGTCATGTCAGAAAGAATCTCCTAATTAATTGTAAAATAAGCACCTCTCTACAGGACCATCTTTTTCCTGGCCATCTTTCATGAATTCCCTGCAAAACAGTTGCCTGGGTGGCATTTATACCTATTGCAGGAAGTTATCCACACAAATTGAAATTGTTGATATACAGACAGTTCTCTTTTAGTTGAATTAGTGATAGAGATTTAAAATTTATACCAAGGTTAAATGTATCCATTTTGGATACCTGTTGCATTTCAGAAATGATTATCAGAAAAGGACATCGTACCAAAAGTAACAATCTATTCAGAATTTTAAATGAATGATGTTGAAGAATAGGTGTCAGTTTTAGAATTTTATTTTTAATACGTTGTGCCCTCTGGCTTATTAACTATCAAGCCGTCTTACTATTAACGCAAACTAAAAATTGATCTTTTTTCACAAGGTCAAGTTTTGAGATGTACTAAAAACAGTCATTTTGAAAATTCTTTCTTCCCTTAAATATATTTATACAGTCTTTTACCCAAAGAAAACAAGTTCTCAGATCCAAAAAGACATGTGCACCCTTATGTTTATTGCAGCCCTATTTACAATAGCCAATATATGGAAGCAACCTAAGCATCCATCAGTAGATGAATGGATAAAAAAGATGTGGTACATATACACAATGGAATATATTCAGCCATAAGAAAGAAACAAATCCTACCATTTGCAACAACATGGATGGAACTAGAGGGTATTATGCTCAGTGAAATAAGCCGGACAGAGAAAGACAAGTACCAAATGATTTCCTTCATTTGTGGAGTATAACAAGGAAGCAAAACTGAAGGAACAAAACAGCAGCAGACTCAGAGACTCCAAGAAGGGACTAACAGTTACCAAAGGGGAAGGGTGAGGGAGGGGTGGGGAGGGAAGGAGAAGGGGATTGAGGGGCATTACGTTTAGTACACATGGTGTGAGGGGTCACGGGAGAAGGGCTGGGGTGGGTTGGTGGGGAGGGTGAGGGGGTCTAAGGGGCACAAAAATTCTCAGTCATAATATAAGTTGGTCTTGGGGATGGCAGTGCAACATGGAGAATATAGCCAATGATTCTGCAACATCTTCCTTTGTGCAGATAACTGCACTAGGGGGAGTAAGGATTAATAATATGGGGAACTGTTGTACCACTGTGCTGTGTATTTGAAACCAACATAAGATTGTGTATCAATGCTACTTCAATGAAAAACCAGCAAAAAAAGATTTTAAACAATGAACATTACATAGAACTCTAATTAGAGAAAAATGTTCAGATTTGGATTCCCAAAGGTTTGAGTATCATACGACAGTTATGAGCTATAGTAAGATGGCAGTGCTGACGACTAGTTGCCCTATAACCACTGGAAATCTCTGGTTATTCCAGAAACTGGGTATAATATTTATGTCACTGAAACTCTACCTGAAGATTAAATGAGAAAATGTATATAAAACTTCCCGGCTCAATAACATATTCCAAAACACATAATAGTTCAAAGAGAATGGAAAATCCTCATTCATGTAATAGTCCAATATGGTATAGCTGGTTGGCAAATACGGTTCTCCCCCACTCAAAGAGGCAACGAAACTCCTTGCGTTCTGTGGCTCTGTGACCTCCAAGGCCATATTGTATGTCAGCTGGAGGAAAGGAAGAAAAACACAACAGCCTCTTCAGAGCACACAAATGGAACGCATCTGTTCTGTTCACCATTCATTACGTTCCATGGTCGGGACCAACTCAGAGGACAGTGAGGTATGTGGCCTAGTTGTTTGCTCAGACAGAAGAGGCAAATGGCCTCTGCTTTTTCACCATACTTACCGTGTGAACGTAATGATTCAATGATTGGGTCCCCTCGATGGGAGCTAAAAGACTCATCAAATTCAAGCTGAAAGACGAATTTACTAATGGCCACGAGCATGACAGAGCTCTTTCTGAACCATGAGCTTTGCTCTAGACATGATATATATAATTATATCCCTATCTGTCCTGAGAGAGATCAACCCATACATAGAAAGAAACTGCCCCCTTCAAAGTGAAACATCACATTTGCAAATTTGGCCATTATGACATGTCTCAGCACAGAATATTATTGAATTTAAGAAAAGAACTCAAAAACAAGTTAACTGAAGTACGATTTTAGGACAACTTATCATTTAACAATTTTTTAAGTTCTAAAATTCTAAAAGGTTTCTAGGCTTAAGGTTTTTTCTTAAATTGTAAATCAAAATTTTTTAAATATGAGAATTTTCTTCTAATCTGCAAATGATTTGGCCCTTTTCAAATGGATCAAGTCATATATATGAGGCTCAGAGTAGGTTTAGGCATTGGAAGGACATAAGTCTCACAAATACCAGTAACTGAAGACACCACTGATTTATTCACATGGCATATACCCCATTCCTCACCGCAATGGCCCCAGGAATTGCCTGGCCCTATCCCCTGACATAGCTACCTCATATGCCCAGACTTACCCTTGATATGTTGGCACAGATTATGATACTAGTAGGGAAACATGTAGAATCATTAGCTCACAAGGCAGAATTGAAACCATCTGAATTGAAACCATACTAATAACCAAGTCATATTGGATAGAGTAAAATAAATCACCACACAGTTTTGCACAGATTTTTTTAAAGGAATCGTGTAAGATATTCAGTTCCTAATCACCCCATACTCTTGCATAGAACTTTCAATCCAACAAGAAAAATGAATAGATACAGCTGTAAATGGGGTAAAATTAACGCTCAAACACAAATCAATGGGATAATTTTATGCATAAAGGAGATTCTGACATACTCTTGCAAAAGATGGCCTATTAACAGTCATGGCCTTTGTTGTAATGTAATTTGTATCCACCCAGAGCAAGTCACCAGATGAGAATGTGACCCTTGGTCAGAAAAGCACAACTGAGCTTACTGTTGATTTGAACAGACAACATAGTATAAAATGGATACTCTGATACTGAAACCTTGTCAGTTTGGAATATAAATGAATCCCACTGACAGAAAACCCTTTTCTGCATCCAGAAGCCAGAGTTGTCATGGGAGGCCCTGTGAATGGCTGCCTGCCAAAGCTTGCAGAGAGCCAGGGCTTACACACATAGTTTATGTGGCATTGAGAAGCATTGAGAAGAGGAGGCAGTTATGAAAATAACAGCACACTGGAGACAGTGCATACAGTGTGCTATGCAGTTTAGGAGACTTTAAGAGATAAGCGAGGTGTTTAGTTTTCTGTTTTTTCCTACACTCTTAAGTATTTGAACTGCAGGGAGCTTTGAAATGAGAGACCATTGGGGTGGGCAAATTAAAATTGATACCTTTCCTTTGTTAACAGAGTGATGGCACAATTGGTTATTTGCTGGCTTCCAGCATAGCTGTGAGGAAGCATTTTCCAGGATCATTTAAAGTCACTGCCACCTCTGTAAAACTTCCTGGAGTTCTGCTTCTCACTGACTTCAAGAGTAAGGCTTTAAGGCTCTGGAACATATTAAACATTTTGCAATAACTGAGAAAACAGTTTCCATCGCAGTCTTCAACTAACCAAGTGATGTAGAGAGGAAAGCTATTCAGCAAAGCCAACATTTGATAGATGGACAAACCCAGAGTGCCTAACACACAGGATCATATCTTCCAGAGATACTGGGACAAGGAAAAACTAGGTAGCAGCTGATGTGTGGCATAAGTTTATCTGCTGTGGGAATACTTTTCTGCCTCATTATGCTTCTTTGGAGACAAAAATTATCTGGAACACATGAGAAGTTTCCTCCTTTTATAGTTAATATATATTTTACATATTATGTATAATATATATTTTACATATAATATATATGTATTACTATTACAAAATGTTTATACCAAGCACCTGTTAAAAACACATTTTTTTCTCCAGATTTGAGAACAAAGAAATCACTAACTCACATTTTGCAGATCTTTGCAAATGTATTTTCTTCTCCTGGACACGCCAAGTTAGTAAAATGACATCAGCAGTTTCTATCTCATCTCTTCCTCTTTGTACTACAGACTTCCTCATGGAATGTTCCAGGACTCATGCAAACATGCCTTTACTTCTAATCACACCACACACTCATGGTTCAAATTCTCACTCCTCCACAATTTTTCTCCTTTGGTGCAAATGTGCTTAGAAGAAACGCATTGGGTTCTGTTTGTTACTCATGCCATAGGGTGAGTTAATTTAAGAATAAATTGCTTTCTCCCTAGTGAACAGTCCATTCCAGACCAGGTTAGAATAGAAGGTGGTACTGTGGGCAGAGGGAACAGCTGATTGGCACTCTGAGGTCATAAATTTACATAGCAGAACTGGAAACCCAGGTTACAGACATGGAAAACAGAGGTATGAAGAGCAGGTAAACAGGATTCGTGGAAAAGAACCCATGGCTCCCTAAGTTCTAATTTCATTTACTCCATAATTTTTCACAGAATAGGACACAATTATGAAAGCTAATAGTTTCAATCAATACAAATTATATTTTATGTATTTTAGAAACACGAGAACGGAAAATATTTTGAACATCCAGTATCACAAGATGAGTCAAAGTTTTGCTTATAGAGATGTATATCAAGGGCCTGAGCTAAGGTTTTGACTGAGTCACTACTCTGCCTAATGCCCCTCAGCCCAACTGTTCAAGACGTTTTATTGTCAGAATTTAACCTGCTCAATCGGCTGATCTGTGCTTCTGAGCATAATCCGTTGTGGCAGTTTCTGACATTTTTTCTTAGACTGTTAAACATGTCTCTGCCTTTTATCTCTTAAAATCAGTAGTAGACCAGAACATGTAAAGTAGCACTTCACTTTTTTTCAGAATTGACAAGAGTATATTTAGCAGTATGCTGTGGTTCTTACAGAAAGCTTGGACCTTTGATGTGGGAGCTTCGAGACAAATCTCAGATTTTGTATGACATTTGGCAAGTTAGCTTCTCTGAGCCTGTTTTTCTCATCTGCAAAATGGAGATGAAGATGAATTATACTTGCCTCTTGGGGTTAGACATTTCATACTCACAGCAGATAAAATAAGAAATAAAACTTCTATTCTTATTAACAGTTTGCTCTGACAGTGCTGGCATTTTCCCATCATTGAGCAGCGTGGTATAAGGCCTGAAATCACTTTGTGAACTCAACATCTGAAATTGGGAGGTCCTCAGATGTCCTAACTATGAGTTCCTCTCATCACTAGGCTTATCACATGAAGATATCAAAGTCCTTACAGAATCTAATAAGAATGGGAAACTAATATACACTGCGCACCCAACAATGCCATGTGCTACCCTAGCGAGCGCAGTTTTTCTGATAAACAGATTTAGAGAAGGTTTGTAGACTGTGCAAGAACACACACCTATTAGCAGCAGAATGAAGATTCAGACCAAGTCTGTCTGACATGGTATCCATGTTTTTTTCACTATTCCAAAAATCTTTGCATAAAGAAAAGAAAAACAAATATAAAGAGCAATTATATTTTGAGCAGGATTCCAGATCCTTTCAATTATTTCCCATGATTTATGTGAGAGGATTATCTAATTTTCCTGAACTTTTTCAATTATACAAGTAAAGGCAGATAGGCGAGAGAAAGATAGAATACAATATCCAAGAGGGCAGTGAATGTAGCTCACATTCAGTATTGCAGTGCCAATACTGGCACCTCATAAGCTTTCAGTCAGTATTTGTGCAGCAAAAAAATCAAGGAAAATGTTTCCTATAGGTTTTTAACTTAGACCTTGGGGCTATTGAAAGGAAGATGCCATAGATTCAGGCAAGGGTCCCACCCATATTGGGTCACTCACTCACTCTGTAGGTATTTATGGTACTGGGCACTGAGGGAATAAAACAGCAGATAAGATACAGTTTCTGCCTCCCAGAATACTTTTAAAAGAGAATGTTGCATGGGTAAATGTTAGGCCACAAAACAAGCCTCATAACTTAAAAAGATTTAAATCATATCAAGCATCTTTTCTAACCATAACAGTAAGAAACTAGAAATTAGTTGTAAAAAAAACCAGAAACATGTGGTTGCTAAATAACAGGTTACTAAACAACCAATAGGTCAATGAAGAAATCAAAGATAAAATAAAAATAAAATAAAAAACCTCAAGACAAATGAAAATAGAAACACCATGATTCAGAACCTTTGGGACATACTAAAAACAGTTTTAAGAGGGAATTTTATAGTAATTCAGGCCTACCTCAAGAAACAAGAAAAAAAAATCAAAAACTAAACAATCTAACCTTCTACCTAAAAGAACTAGAAAAAGAATGAAAAACAAAGTCCAAGTTTGGAAGAAAAAAGTCAAGAGAAAAAAATGAAATAGGCATTAAAAAAACATACAAAAGATCAATGAAACTAAGAGCTGGATCTTTAAAAAGAAACAAAATTGATAAACCTTGAGCCAGACTTATGAAGAAAGAAAGAGAACTCAAATAATATCAAAAATGAAAGAATTTACAACCAACACCACAGAAATGCAAGCGATTATAAGAGATTACAGTGAAAAAGTATTTGCCAATAAATTAGACAACCCTAGAAGAAATGGACAAATTCCTATAAATATGTAATCTTCTAAGGCTAAAACAGGAAAAAATAGAAAATCTGAACAGACTAATAACCAGTAAATAAATTAAATTGATATTCAAAAAATTTCCCAAAAATTAAAATCTGGAAGTACATGGCTTTACAGGTGAATTCTATCATTTAATGAAGGTTCTCAAACTATTCCAAAAAAACGTGAATGTTTTCAAATTCATTCTATGAGTCCAGAATTACCGTGATACCAAAACCAGACAAGATACTACAAAAAAAAATTACAAGTCAATACACCTGATGAATATATATGCAAAAATTCTCACAGTATTAGCAAACTAAATATGAAAATACATTAAAATACATTAAACCAAATTCAGTAATACATCATCATCATGACCATGTGAGCTTTATTCTGGGGATGGAAGGATGGTTCAATGTCCCCAAATCAATCAATGTGATACATCAAATTAACAAAAGGATGGATAAAAACCTTTTTGAGATATTGAGGTATGATCACCTCAATAAATACAGAAAAAGGATTTGACAAAACTCAATATCCATTCATGATAAAAACTCTCAACAAAGTGCAATCTACAGACACAATGCAAATGGATCCTATGAAAATACCAGTGGAACTTTTCACTGAACTAGAGTAAATAATCCTAAAATTTGTATGGAACTATTAAAGACCCCAAATAGCCAAAGCAAGAAAAATAAAATTCAAAGTATCATGTTCCCTGATTTCAAACCATACTACAAAGCTATAATAATGAAAATAGTATGATACTGATGCAAAAATAGGCACATAGATCAATAGAACAGAAGAGACAACCCATAATAACACACACATATATAATCTAGAAGTATTGAAAAGGGAGCCAGGAATACACAACGGGCAAAAGACAATCACCTAATAAATGGTGTTGGGAAAACTGGACAACTACATGCAAAAGAATTAACCTAGACCACTTCCTTATGCTGGACACAACAGCAAGCAAAATGGATTTAAAAACTAAGTGTAAGACTTGAAACCATAAAACTCCTAAAAGAAAACAGGTAGTAAAATTTTGGACATCAGCCTTACCATTTTTTTTTCCTGGATATTTCTCCACAGGCAAGGGAAACCAAAGCAAAAATAAATGGGATTACATCAAACTAAAAGTGTTCTGCACAGCGAAGAAAACCATCAACACAAAGACAAAGGAAAAGATATTTGTAAATGATATATCTGTTAAGGGGTTAACATCCAAAATATATAAAGAATTCAAATAACTCAACATCAAAAATATATATATACATATCTGATTAAAAGATGGACAGAGGGCCTGAATAGACAATTTTCCAAAGAAAACATCCAGTTGACCAATAGACACATGAAAAGATGCTCCACATCACTAAACATCTGTGAAATACAAATCAAAACCACATTAATATATCACCTCATACTAGTCAGAATGGCTAAGATCAAAAGGATAAATAAGTGTTGGCAGAAGTATGAAGAAGAGGAAAGAAACCCTCAGGCACTGTCAGTGGGTAGGTATGTCCACTATGGAAAACAGTATGAAGGGTTCTCAAACAATTGAGTAGGAATTCCATACAACCTGTAATTTCACCCCTGGGTATTTACCTAAAGAAAACAAAATTGCTAATTCTAAAAGATATATGCACCCCTATGTTTGTTGCAGCATTATTTATAATAGCCAAGAGATGGAAGCAAACTAAGTGTCTATTGACAGATGAATGGGTAAAGATGTGGTATACACGTACCATGGGATGTTACTTAGCCACAAAGAATGAAATCTTGCCATTCTCAACAACATGGATGGGCCTAGAGAAAATTATGCTAAGAGAAATAAGTCAGACAGAAAAAGACAAATAGCATATGATTTCAATTATGTGTGGAACCAAAAAAACACAAATAAACAAGCAAAACAAGTAATCTCATAAATACAGAGAACAATCTGGTAATTGTCATAGGGGAGAGGGGATGAGTAGAACAGGTGAAAGGGATAAAGAGATACAAACTTCCAAAAATAGTAAGTCACAGGGATGAGAAGTACAGCATAGGGGATATAGTTAATATTGTAGTGACTTAGTATGGTGACAGATGAAAACTACACTTATGGTGAGCATGTTGTAATGTATATAATTGTTGAAGCACCATACACTTGCAACTAATACTGTATTACAGTATACTAATATAGATACTAGTAATTGTCAACTAGGGTGCACTGTGCTCTCCCCCTTCTTCCACTCTGCCTCCCCTATCCAGCTTCACCTCCATTTGCCTCATCTTTGGCGTCAGAGCCTGTCTTCGAGCACACACAGCCCTCGCTGAGCATTATTCTGTTAAAGCTCTGGATGTACAGTGTGGTCATAGTCTCTCTCCTACTGGTCAGCAAGCTCCCTGAGAACAGGAACTAGGTGTCCCCATCTCTGGAGCTCCAGAGGTTGGCTCTGGGCATGGAACTGACTCTTTGGATACTGGCTCACCTGTTTAGAAGCAGATCATATAAAAGGGTCTGAAAGGGTCTGAGGGATATAAGCGAAGTCTCAGAAGATGAGTAAAAGTCAAATAAGGATTATAAGGATGGGAATTCAGGTAGAGTTTAAGAAGGCAAGAAAGCTGAAGGCATGCTCAGACTCCAGTAGTAGATCAGTTTGGCCAGAGCAGAGAGAACTAGAGGCCAGCTTTAAAAAATAGAGACTGGTTTAGGAGGACTTTAATAACATAGGGGATTATAGGCATCCTCCTTTGAAGGAAATTGATTTTAACATCCCTTGACACTTTCTAGGCACTCAGAGATATTCTGGGAGTTATTGGAAGACTCACAATAAATACATGATCCTGCTAATCACATATAAATTGATTTAATAATCAGTACCCTGGAGAAAGAGCCAGGTAACACAGTACAGAAGACTCTAAGTGTCATATTTAGTAGGGCAAAGAGTATAGGAAGGGAAAGGTCTTGGAGGAAGTTCTCCAGGGCAACACAGTTTGATTATATACCAATTAAAAGGTCAGAAAAAAGCAATTGCTTAGTGGCATCTTAAACATCCTGAGACAGACGTTTATAAACTATTGGTCCTTTCAATTATAGCAAGACAATTAAAAAGATGGAAGTATTTTAATTCTATCATTTACAGGGACAAAAACTTCAGTGAAGTGGCAAACATTTTTACCAGAATACGGGCAAAAAAAAAGACATATTGACTATATGTCTTACAGAACTTACTATTCTTTTTGGTCAATAATATGGCTTTAATATTTTTTATGTACTGGTTACTGATCTTTATACAGAAATAAGAAGACAATTATTCTGCTGGTGTATGTGTGATTATGTCAACCATATAGGCTAATGTACAGAAATAGGCAACTAATTACCTGAGTTACAGTCTCTGGGATGTTCTGTTTTGCACATGATGCATGAAGTAGCTCTCTGAGTTCTTGCTTTTTTTAATGTAAGTCTCAAAGACATGGAATTACTAGTTACAAACCACCCTGTGACATGCAGAGAGGCCATGGTGAGGATAAGTAGATATTAAGTTAAAAATAAGTCTTTTAAAATGACAATCATGCCACATAAATATATCCAAGGATGATATATGAAACCATATTATGGGGTTTTGACTGTTTTTTAAAAGAGACATCTTAAAGTTAATGAATTCTTGTATGACTGCAATGTTTTAGCTGAATTTATCAGATCTAATGCACACTCTGGAAGCTGGCTGAGACTATACACAGACAGCTTTTGTTTTAATTTGTTGCTTGGCAGCAGGAATCTTGGTCCCCTGTATGCCTAACTCACCTTCACATAGAGAAGGCAAGGTGTTTTTTTTTAATAGCATATTTAATACAAAACTAAAAGATGCGAAGCTTTCTAATAAGTAAGATCTGAAGTGAGAAAAAGATAGGGTTATGATGAGCTCCTCACTGGCCTCTTTTCAGCTGGAGTTGCTCTCACTGTGGACATTGGTGGGGAAAGAATCACTCTGTCCCTCACTGTCAGGTAATAATACCCCATGGTCCTGACTCTGAAGTGACCTGCCTGCTTTTTGTTTAGTGAGTTATAGATTTATTTTAAAGGGCAGGGGGTGTCTTTATTAAGATACCATATCCATAAACTTCTTTACCCGATTTGGAGATGAAAGCAGGATTTTACTGGATATTTGTTGTCTGGAAAAAAAAATCAGTAAAACTAGAATCACAAAGAAAGGCAAAGAAGAACCAGAAGGAACATGGGATTAGAGCTTCTGTCCTCAGCTGCTGATTTTTGAGGGCTAAAGACTGTAAAATGCATTGAGGAAAAAATAAGACATGTCTGCGGGCTGCATCCTGCCCACTGGCCTCCAGAATGGGACCCTTACAGCGCTTCCATGGTTCACTTTCTTGACCAAAAGGAGAAACTGAAGTGGACGATCATACTATGATCCTTCAGCTCTGATATTCCTGGGCCTCTGGAGGCTCAAACTCTGTCCTCTTCTCTCTCCTATCACCCCTTCTAGCCCTCTTCGGTCCTTTTACTTAATTCTCTCAATATAAGGCCTCCTTGCCTGCACTTATTATATGGAAGACTATCATGAGGAGAACAAAAAGGGTCATTGTCTTTTTCTGGAAAAGAATGCTCAATGTCCTCATTTATATTACGCAGCAGTAAGTTGAACCACAAGGGACCCATGGATTATGACCATAATAATTCTGTCTATTGAAAGCTGCCAGGTTCTTTCTGTAGGTTTACTGGATGTGAGAGGGAATGCTATTCAATGTTAGCCTCCCAACTGGTCTCTCGTTTATTCTTTACACAGAAGCCAGAATCATCTTTGAAATACAAATCTGTTCACATGACCTCTACTCAAAATCCTCCCATCCATTTTTCCTGACTCTACAGTGCAATTCTAAACCTTTACTATATATAGCCTGTGAGGTGGCTCTTAAATAGCCAAAGATACTCTATTGTTCATCCTATTAAGAGGTGGGCTCTTTTTCCCCCCTCCCTGAATCTGAACTGGCCTTCTGACTTACTTTGATTACTAGAATGTATCAGAGGGGACCCTGACCAAGCTCTGAACCTAGATCTCAAGAGACCTGAAGTTCCCCGTCTCATTCTTCTGAAATAGTTCTGCCACTATGGAAAACCATGTTGGCTACAGTCCTGCAGTGGTAGATTTGTATTTATACTGTGATTTAAAAAACTGAGGTTATTCAGTTTATCTGTAATTTTCCTATGGTGCCTCTTTTTTTTTTCTGATTCTTAAACAGAACTGCATGGTGCCTCAATCGTTACAGTATCCCAACATATGTCAACTTATTTCTCACTTCACTTCATAGCATCCCCATACCCTCTCACCCCTTTTCTTAGACATTAGATTTGTGGATATCCACTTTGCATCGGCTCCAGTCACTGTCTGTGTGTGTGTGGTGTGTGCACACATGTGAGTGCCTCTTTTTAATTAGATTTTTAGAGCAGTTTTAAGTTCACAGCAAAGTTGAGAAGGTACAGAGAATTCCCAATCACCCCCTCCCCCAACACATGTATAAACTCTTCCAATATCAACATCCCCCACCAAGTGGTACATTGTGATAACTGGTAAGCCTACACTGTCATATCATTATTTCCCCAAGTCCAAAGTTTACATTAGAGTTCACTTTTGGTGTTGTACATTCTATATGTTTGGACAAATATATAACATGTATCCACCATTACAGTATTACACATAGTAGTTACATTGCCCTAAAAATCTTGTGTTCCACTTATTTATCCCTACCTACCCTCTGGATGTCTTTTATTTTGATTGAAACAATTTAGACATTAGTGAGCTCTAGGAAAGATCTTAACCACTGAAGATACATCACACATGCCACAAAGATTAAGAAAACATCACCTGACATCCCCCATGTTCTTTGCGCAAAGGTAGTGGGTCAGTATCATACAGGAATTACACCCTGCGTGCTTCTGAGTATTTGAAAGTCAGCCCACTAGGCCAGAGGGTCTTCCTGTTCAAGCCAGTAATCCCACTGTCATGCCAGACTCCTGGGTTTTTCTGTTTGTTCTGGTCTCTCCTCCATTCATTCCACAAGTCCAGAGGATTTAACTTTCCAATAGCCAAGCGAACCATCCTCCCACCTCCCTTCAGTCCAACCACACAACCATAGCCGTGGTGCTCAATGTCTCTTGTCTGGGCCGTGACAGCTGTGCGCCTACTATCTTTGCCTTCAGCTTTGCCTCACCTCTGTTCCATGCACAAGGGCGGCCCTATGCATTTTGGGGAGGAAAGGATGTAGCTATTTTTAGCATCATTTTCCTAGATTCTCAAGATGTTTAACTTCACATCCATCATGCTCACCTCTTTTCCTATGAGGCTAGAAATAATCCCTTGGAGAATCTGCAGCAAACTTTTCTTGTATATTTTCTTCTCGAGCTTGCTTTTTATTCTTTTCCTATGGTTCTTTAATCACAATATAGTACTTTCTGTCAGATCAACCCTGGAATGTTTATTTGCACCTTCTCAGCTATTTTACCTGTATTGTGAACAAACAGTAAGTCTGAATCCCATCTTATGAAGTCCTAGGAGATATTCTTTTTATTATTTGAAAATACAGTGTTTTGAAATTAAGCCTTTCTGGTGACCTATTTCTTATTATAAAGTGGAACACTGGAAAACCCTGGTATCTTTTTTTTCCTTTGGCTCATATATACATATAGAAACACACACACACACACACACACACACACACACACACATATATATATATTAATTTGGTAATCTGTTCCATCAAAGTGTTGTATAGAACAGAGAATCTCAGATTTTCAGTTTTCTGTATTTTTACTTTTTAATTCATTAGAAGTCTAGTTCTCTCTTCCTGAAAGGTTATAAATACAAAAATGTTCACAATTAAAACTCTACTTGGGCCTGTGGGCTCACAATACATTAGGATAATATATCTTTAAGATTTTTATCTCTGCATTTTATGGAAGCACTTATGCATAGTTTTCTTCTGTCAAGTTGTATATAAGATCCCTGATATTGATTTAATGGAGCTTATACATAAAATGTATACAGAATTGTCAATGGTATTGAAAAAAAAATCACATTTAGTAATTAGGAAAATCAAGCTTATTATTAAATTCAGTGAAAACAATAGCTTCTAGTATCAAAAAATACTTTGAGTTGAAACACTTTCCTGTATTTTCATTATTTTACATTTAGAAACTTAAAAATTAGTAATTTATTATATTAAATCTCGTTACTAAGCAGTTAATATTATTCTGTTCTAGATTTCTGTGGCAATTGAAAATTCAATATGTCACTAATTTAGTTTTTGACTACTTCTTGCTAAAGTCCATGATAAAATACCTATTAAGATTATGGCACAGAGCTGTTACTATTCCATTTGTGCTTTCTTATGCTGAAGATTATTTTCAAGTGACAAATAGGTTTCTTTTATCTTCTTTAATGAACTTTTAATTAGCCAACATACTGGTCATTACTATATCAGAAAAGGATAGGAATAATCTCATATGCTATCACAAAGTATTTATAGAACATTAGGATTTGTGGAAATTCCACGACTATTGCCAAAGTCACGTACTCTGTGCTTTCTACATCCTCACCGACCCCATCCTTCTTTTGGGGTAGACTGAGTTAACCTGAGCTACTTTCTTTCAGGAAACAGCCTGAGTTGACATATCACTGGTGTCCAAAAAAAATCTCTAAAGTTCAGTCAAGGATGTAAAGATGTTCTTTCCTATTGAGCCATGGAGAAGGTAGGAAGGCGAGGGAAAGTTGGTTTCTGAAGGGACACGTTGAGAGGGTGTTTGTTCTCCTGCTCTAGGCTTAATAACAAGACTTTTTTTCCCTAGGCAAGTTTGAGAATATAATGATGCCTATACTTCTACTCAGAAACTTTAACACCATTCATTGGTCTACAGTAGGACCAGAATCACTTCCAGGAAAATGTCATGCCATGTGGTTGCTGATTCAGATGGGGAGGAACAAGAGAGAACCAAAAGCTAGAAGTCGCCTAAGCGGACGGGACAACGGGAACGTGGGGGGAGAAGAAGGGGAACTAACATCCACGAGCCTCCCAACTCTTTCACACCCCTTTTCTCATATGATCCCCCAAACAACTCTATAGTTATCCTATTTTAACAATTAGGAAATCAAGGATCAGAGCAGGTAAATAACTTGCAATTGCTCATAAGTAGCAGAAACCTCAACCAACCAACCTCCCCTTTATTCAGCCTTACTTTTTTTTTTAAGTACACAGTTAAGATATAACTAAAAGCTTTACAAGTATTTGGTTAGCTGCAAGAACATTTCCTCAAGCACTAAACACGTCAAGGTTACTAACTCTGTCCAGCAGGTAAATGCCATAGCACCTCCTCGGTGAACCTGTGACTTCTCTTACCAGTATCCATCACCCAAACTGTATAAACCTAAACCCAGCACAGCACTCACCTCTGTAAATAAAGATTTCCCAGATAATTAATAGGGTTACTGCCAAATAGCAGTTTTGAATGGCCTTTGTTCAAAAACAAAAAATTCAAATCTATTAAAACATACCAAAGGTGTTTCTACAATTCTTCCTAACATTTATGATAGGACCTTTATTCTTTAAATTGCTTATGTAAATTAGTATCTGCTGTTCTAAGTTATAAACATGTAATCATCTTCAGCTTGAAAAAGGAATCTTTGAAATATTATCAGATTTATTGTTATGTGAGTTGGCAAAAAATTTTTTGTTTGCAATGAATCACATTTGGACATGTGTATGGAGTGCATCTGAACATATTTACGTAAGTAATTTAGAATTATGTTTTTCCATAAATAAAAACTTACAGCTTTCACTATTAATTACTTCAAATCTCATTTTCACTGCACTGGAAGAAATAATTGTGTTTTAAAAACTAAACACATTTGTTGTACAAATGAGAATGCTCTTGCTTTTGCCAAAATGTGGAAATATAAAAACTTCCTCTAATGTGCTCCATGTTTTGGGAAATGATAATTGCATTTCTTACACGCAGAGATGTACCATTAGGAAACACAATGTGGGCACCATGCTATCATTTTTGGAGTGAATGAAGCATGGTATTGATCAAAACCAGTACTCTTGTTGACGATGCATTAAGTGGCTGTTTCCCCCACCACCCCAAGGAGGTTGGTATCAAAACAATGTAGCTTCTAAATATATCTAATTGGATATGAAGTTAGACTGTACATTTCTAAGATGAAGTTTCTTACTCAAATAAATCTCAAAGTAAATATGATTGAAATAGGCTTTGTTTAATCTGATTGTAAGAGTCCAGAGATTAAGCCCTCCTTTATGGTTCTCTAATCATATAGGATACTCAACTTTGTTACTGAATGAAATCCTTAGTAATAATATCTGCATTCTCTTTTCCTTTACTTATAAACTATTTTTTGATCTGCCTATCAGACAGACATTGGTGTAAGTGGAAATTCTATCATCTTACTATTTATGACATCAGGTTAAGTCATTTGAATGATTACTGCTTCAAATTTTAATTTAAAGGCTGATAGCATCCTTCTCCCCAACACTTTTATTCTCTGGCAGTTATGTGAGAACGGTACCTTGTTTTCAACATAAAAACTGCTTTGATCTCTTTGTGATAATAAGGTATATGATTTCCAAGCCCACTTAAACCTACATATTCTGCTTTGTATGTCTGTTGAGCAAAAAACATTATGAAGGTTCAAGGGGAATAAAACAAAGTACAATTAAGATAGGATCCCTGCTTTCAGTAGCCTCATTTTTTTTTTCAGTGATACAGAATAGAAATACCTAAAAATGATCATATAATTGTCCTCAAAAACCGTTTAACTATCTTCCAGCCAACTAAGTAATATCAAATCCCTCCATAATGGCTTAAGGAGTTTGGCTAAGTCAAACCTCATCCCAGATGCAGATGATCTCTCCCTTCCTGGATCTAAAGTTGAAAGAATTTAAGATCTTTCTCACAAGCATGATGAGAGTACCTATTTGGAAAGGTAGTCAACATCGCACATGAACTAACACAGATGAAAGCCACAAGACAGGTTCTGGCAGTCATACCACCTCCTGCAGTGAGCTGCCCCAAAGCTGGTATTACCCTTGACTTTAGACAACAGGTTGTGATTACTGCCACCCGCAAACAACACATTCTTATTGATATACATATCAAAAGCTAAAGAAGAAAGCAAATGACTAAAAGTTGTTCATATTATATTCCAAAAGATGTAGATGAAGAATTGTTAGTTCCATGTATCCCTAGTTAAACACACACCTCCCATTTCTTATGCCCTTATTTTGAATCCAAGCAGCTACACTTTTGAGTAGCAATCCATTTGGCTCTGTACAGATAAAGTAATTAAGTACCATAATCTTTGGAAAATGTAATTCTTGCATAAAATCAACTGGGACAAGTTTTCAGTAAAAAAAAAAAAAAAAAATGACATTGTCCTGAAATGTACATTTGGTTCCTGAGCCCTCAGTAAAACATAGCTATATTTTTTAATAGAAGCATGGAATATAATCTCTCAATAATTAATTACATAGAATACCAAGTGGTCATGAGGCAGTCTCTTCCAAGAGCACTGAGAGAATGAGATGGGAGAAAGGAATTCTTCCCTTCTTGGTTCTGTAATAATTCCCATGCAGGATGATTTTGCTTCTCAAGGGATATTTGGCAGTGTCTGGGAACATTTTTTATTATAAGGCTGGAGGGTAGCTATGAGGGGGTGGCTACTGGCATCTAGAGTGTAGAAACCAAGGATGATATTAAGCATCTACAGTGCACAGGACAATCCCCAGCAACAAAGGATTCTCAAGCCCAAAATGCTGGTAGTCCTGACGTTGACAAGTCCTGCCCTATAGACTACACCTTAGGGCTTAGTTTAGTTGGAATAAACTAGGGTTAACAAAATTATAAGGCAGAAATATGGTAGAAATATTGCTCACATTTGGTCATAGAAAACTAGGCATAGTCCCTCTTAAGTTACAACTATCTACATATTCACATATTAATTACACGTGAAAGATATTTTATAGTTTCATTCTTCCCGTATTATCTAGTAACTATCCCATAATATACCAATGATCTAACTGGCATTGGCAGCCTTTATATGAGTTTCCAAAGGTCTTTAGATAATGGGTAGATATGTAACTTTATTATTTAAAGGGGATAGTTTCAACGGGGCCATTGCCCATACGATTTATATAGGTACACTGTATCTAGGACCTTGTGCAGGCCTTTAAAGCTGAATCAAATACGCCTCACGTTGTGATCTTTCCTGCCTCTAAAGTCAAAGGAGAACACATATTCTAATTCTACAAATTAGTCAGTGGAGATGTTCCTTTGAGGCAGAGTTTGATGAGATTTTTCTATAGTCAGTTTCAAAAATATGGATATGTTTAAATGAATGTCAAAACATCAGTCATTAAAATAAAATTTGCTGTTCAGTGTCATATACACAGGGTCCAAGAACTTCCATAGCAAGAATCACTCTAATAGAAAACTTGATGTTGTCAAGAGCAGTTTGCAATTTAATTTTATGTGAATTTTACTTCAGTCATTACAAGATGAAAAATTGCTTTGCCAAAAGGATCCTATAGGAATTCTGAAGGAATAAGGTATCATACTCTGTGGTCAAAAACCATCACAAAGTTATTAATAGATAAATCATGTAATTAAAAAGTTAAGTCTAACTGTATATATAAACTGAATATAAAAAATTAATTATTGAGTTAATACTGAGAGAATGAAAATTCAAATGTAGCATATTCCACCCTCTGATTTCAGAAATTAGATTTTTCAGTTTGCTTCCAACTGCCTACCTTTTGATCTTTATTAATATCAAATTAAAATTAGCATTAATAAGATCATTTCCTGACTATGGAATAATAGCACCTTTCTATACTCAGAAATAACAAAAGCATCTTTAACACTAATGCAATAATATCTGAGGACATTTCTGAAAATTGGTGAAATAAAAATTATAGATTTAACTGGCATATTCCAGTTAAATAAAAGAGAGCATTGCATTTTAGTATTCATTTAACTTCAGTCATATATCCCCAAATCATAAAATTTATGTAAGTTTTTGTTGTTGTTTTTTTTTAAAACAAACCGTCTTTACTAATAACAATGGAAAATTTACTAGCCCACACAAAATTTTTAACAGGTCCTCTTCCCTATGGAAGATTATAGGTAATAAAATGACTAAAGTGCTCACATTTTACAACTCAAATATCAATTATTGCAGTATGCTCTAAGCAAATAATTCTGCAATTATGGGTTAAAGCTCAACAGAGGATAAATTTATTGTTCATTTTAACTTGATAAAACAGGTAGACCCAAAAAATGTCATTTTTTATGTTTATAGATGAATAATTGGAACCAGAACATCAAGGTTACCCATTAGTAGGACTCGAAAAGAACTAAGACTTGTTTTATATGCAGAAAAATTGCATCACAGTAAGATGATCAGGAGATTTAAAAGCAATTATAAGTGAAAGCATTTCTGTTTGAATATATTTGTTTATACATAAAATGTCATAATTATTTTTATTGATTTCATTTTGATTTTATTGTTTTTCTCTTTGCAAGAGGAAACTGATTTGATTAAATAAGGGTTCTCATTTTACCCAGCTGGATCTATGTAGATGCATTTATTGTTTAACAGGAAAAAAAAACCCACTTCAGAATGCTTTACTAACTTTCCCATTGAGCCCAATGGATAGAAACAATATAAGCATACCTTATGGAATTTGGGTTTTAGCCTGGTTAAGCCATTACAATGCCTGCCATTTTCTGGAAATATAAATTTTATATTAAAAATGCTTAAATATACATTCAACTTCATAAAACAGCAATATTTCGGCATGTTTGGAAAATGTGGTACTATAGTTATTGTCTGGGCACAGCATAGTTCTTATGGTTGAAGACACTGCAAAAAAAGTTAACTAGAAGATACCTATTGAACAAAATATTAGGAAACCAAATTCAAAAATACCTTAAAAGGATCATTCATCATAATTAAGGGGGATTTATTCCAAGGATGCATGGATGGTTCAATATCTTCAAAATCAATGTTATACGTTAACAAAAAGGATAAAAATCACACAATCATCTCAATGGTGCAGGAAAAAGCATTTGAAGAATTCGGTGCCCATTTATGATAAAAACTCAACAAAGTGGGTGTATAGGGACCTTCCCTCAACATAATAAAGGCCATATATGACAAACCAATGACTAACATACTCAATGGTAAAAAAACCTGAAAGCTTTTCCTCTAAGATCAGGAACAAGACAAGCGTGTCTAGTCTTACCACTTTTATTCAAGATAGCACTGCAAGTCCTAGCCACAGCAACAGGCAGCAAATAAAAGGCATTCAAAATGGTAAGGAACAAGTAGAACCATCACTATTTGCAGATGACATATTGTATAGAGAAAACCCTAAAGACTCCAACAAAAAACTATTAGAACAAATGAATTCAGTAAAGTTGTAGAATACAAAATCAATATTCAGAAATCTGTTGCATTTCTAAATACTAATAACAAGCTAGAAGAAATTAAGAAAACAATCCTATTTACAATTGCATCAAAAAAAATAACCAAAATACCTGGGAATAAATTTAACCAACCTGGTGAAAGACCTGTATGCTGAAAACTATAAGACACAGATGAAAGAAGTTGAAGATACATACAAATGGAAAGATAAACCATGCTAATGGAATGGGTTGGAAGAATACTATTAAAATGTCTATATACCTAAAGCAGTCTACAGATTCAGTTCAATCCTTATCAAAATACCAAATGGCATTTTTCATATAACTCAAATAATCCTAAAATTTGCATGGAACCACAAAAGACCCTGAGTAGCCAAAATAATCTTAAGAGAAGAAGAAAATGGGAGGCACCACATGTTCTGACTTCCAACTATACTGTAAAGTTATAGTAATCAAAAGAGTATGGTACTGGCATAGAAATAGACACATAGATCAATGAAACAAAATACAAAACCCAGAAACAAACCCATACTTCTTTGATCAACCTACAACAAAGGAGACAAGACTATACAATGGGGAAAAAGCAGGGTCTTCAATGAATGGTTCTGGGACAGCTAATACAAAAAAATGACACTAGACCACTTTCTTACACCATAAACAAAAATAAACCCAATAGATTAAAGACCTAAAAGTAAGATCTGAAACCATAAAAACTTTTAAAACATAGTAAATTCTTAGACATCAGTGTTAACAGGTTTTTTTCTGATTATATCTCCCCAGGCAAGGGAAACAAAAGCAAAATTAAACAATTGGGACTACATCAAACTTAAAGGCTTTTGCATAGTGAAGGAAACTATCAAAAAAAACTATCAGGCAACCTACTGAATGAGAGAATATATTTGCAAAGGATATATCCAATAAGGGGTGAAGATCCAAAATATGTAAAGAACTCATACAACTCAACATCAAAAAAACAATCTGTTTAGAAAATGGGAAGAGGACCTAAACAGACATTTTTCCAAAGAAGACATACAGATGTCCAGTATACACATGAAAAGAGGCTCGCCATCACTAATCATCAGGGAAATGCAAATCAAAACCACGATGTGATGTCATCTCACAGTCAGAATGGCTAGTATCAAAAAGAAATACCAAGTGTACCTGTACGCTGTTGGTGGGATTGTAAATTGGTGCAGCCAACATGGAAAACAGTATGGAGGTTCCCCAAAATTAAAAATAGAAAAACTATACAATCCAGTAATTCCACTTCTGGGTATTTACCCAAAGAATATAAAAGTGCTAATTTGAAAAGGCATATACACTATGTTATTTACAATGGCCAAGATTATTTACAATAGTTAAGATACGGAAGCAATCAAGTGTCTATTGATAGATGAATGGATAAAGATGTGATACACACACACACACACACAATGCAATATTACTCAGCCATGAAAGAAAGAATGAAATCTTGGAATTTGCAACATGAATGGACCTACAGGGTATTATGCTAAGTCAAATAAGTCAGAGAGAAAGACAAACATCGGATGATTTCACTTTTATGTGGAATCTAAAAAACAAATGAAGGAGCAAATACACAGTTTTACAAACAAAGAGAACAAACTCGTGGTTGCCAGAGAGGGAGGGGGGTTAGGAGATAGGCAAAATAGGTGAAGAAGATTAAGTTGTACAAACTCCCAGTTACAAAATAAATCCCAGAGAAGAAAAGTACAGCACAGGGAATATAGTCAATAATATTGTAATAATGTTGTATGGTGATAGGTAGTAATCGCACTTACTGTGGAAATTTCATATTGTATAATCATTGAATCACTATGTTGTACACCTGAAATTAATGTTATATGTCAACTTTATGTCAGTAAAAATTAAGTAAAGATCACGAGGTAAAAATGATTACAAATGTCTTGGCAGGCTCACAATGCTTGTCTGTTCCTGCTTTTTATTTGCTCTTATAAAATTTCTTCTTCTTTGGGGACAAATGATTCCACCACTGTGTTGCAGTGCATAAACCAGTCTCTCTGGGAGTATAATCTCATATCTAATTTGGGGAATTAGGTAGATTATTGTAGCCCAATCTAGAGCTTGAATTCTGGCCCCAGGTTTACTGTTAAGTATATATAAAAGTCTTGGTAGTGAGGAATATTTTGAATGAGATATAAGAAATGCTTATAAGTAGAAAAAATATATAAGAAAGAGCCTTATACATGGAAGTTTGGTTGAAGTTTGTTTCTTCCCCCCCCCCCAACAGAAAGCAGAGTTTTGAGTGTAGAGTAAATTTAGCTTGCAGAAATGTAGATTTAGATACAGAGAAGTGAAGAGGACCAGCTGGTTAAATCACTATGTTCTGTTTTGTAACACTGCCCACAAGACACAGAGGAACAGTCCACAATTTTAAATGGCCCTGGTTCCGAAGCCAGAGTATCTTTTTTCCATGATAGGAGCTGACCTAGTATGCTATAACGACACCGTGAACGTCTACATTCTATCCAAAGAATTCATCAAATTAATTTGAATAAGGAAGGGGAACGGGCAGCGTGAAGAGGAGGGAAAGAAAATGTGTATCATGTATTGGCATCTCTATGATTAGCTATGAAAACCCCAGGCTAAAATCTACCTCAGCTACTTAGGAACCCATGTGACTCTTGCTTTGTCAACCCTACACCCTTTTCCTTAATTCTAATAGTGAGACACTCACACCTGGGAGGTGCATCCTAACCCTATCACTTAACTGTGAAACTCATTTACGAGATCTATGTCTCAGGTTCCTCATCAGTAGAATGGAAATAATAGTGGGAGCCTCTGAAAAGTTTCCTGTAATATATAAAACACTCAACATTATTTCTCTCCCTTTACCATCCTAAAGACATACTCCCCCTTTGCCCGTGACGCCACACACTTACCTGCATCATCTGACTCCCTCTCAACTGATAGAGATAGGAAGCTAGTCCATATTCAATTTTGTCTTTTTCAGATAACAGTGAACTAAAGATCCTTTTCTGAATTATTCCCAAGTAGTTAAGAATTTAAGTTTATCCTGGCATTTGCGTTTTTAAGATATTTTTCAAATGCAGAAATAAGAAGAGCTTGTTAATTTGGATCTTCTAAGGTGATATTTCATTACATAGATTTAAGCAAAGTTTTAAGTGTTGCAGCATTCTGAGAGTAGCACCTAATTTCAAGACCTAAGTCCCTTTGTGGCCATTAGTCAGCATCTCATGGTGCTGAGAATGTAATTTCAGTCCCTAGGAATGAATCCTTTGTGGAGAGTCAAATATTTTTCTACTGGCTGCCTTCATTTCTTAGACTGCCTTTGGCAGGCAGTTACAAGTAACTGTCAGATATGTTTTTTCCACTGTTAAGAAAGATAAGTTTCCTGCTCAACATTCATAGAAAAATTCTGAAAATGCTTTGTTCATTTCCCTTAACCCAGCATGTGCGCTGATATGCCTACCAAGTAAGCTGGTATCATCAGCCCCCAAACAAACATCTGCAACTCTATCTCTTTACCCAGGGCTGGCAAGACACAGGCTCCCACTGAAATGGCTGTTTAGGAATTTGTGAGATAATCTTCAGCTCTCTTAAAATGCAGCAGACAGTCTCACCAGCACTTACTACTAGAGTATGCATTTATTTTTCCTCTAATAATGTGCTAATCAAAATTATGGCTCACCCCAGGGTATCTGCATGTGCATTAACTGTCTGAAGTATTCAAAACTAATATACACCAGAGAATTTTCACCAGGGGAAAGCCCTGAGAAAATCTAGTTATGAGCATGAATGGAATCTACCCTAACTACTTGCTATGGAATAAAATGATCTTCTTCCTCCACTGCCACACAAGGCATGAAATACATGATTCTGCCCGATCAGGTCAAAAAAATAACAGAGAAATGAAAAAAGAAAAAAAACTTAAATGTGTAACAGTAGAGGGAAAAATTATATTCTTCAAATAAAAGAATCCAACATTCCCTTGGAGGAAGGAGCATAAAAAGTATGAGGACCACAGAACCTCTGGATTCTTATCACTTCCAAATGAAAACATTCCCTGATAAAATAACCTTTTAAATATCCTTAGGAATCATTTGCCCCCCAAAATTATGTTACTGTATAATCATAAACATGCTTATATAAATGATCACATATATACAAAGAAGAACCATTTTATAGGTAAAGAAAACACAACCTTATACGTCTCTTAAGTTGCACTATTATGTTAAAATTAATTTACATTTTTCAGAGAATGTAGGTGAACTGTTTTAAGAAATAAGCTGAAAGACTCCTGGCAATACAGGAGACAAGGATGATGGGACAAACCCACCCTGCAGTTCTAAACACAAAAATGCTGGACAAAAATCTGATGACTTAAAAAGAAGAAGTAAGAAAGTGAGGATACCAAGCTTGAAATACAGAAAAATCCCCAGGTACCATAAATGATTAAAGAAATTAAAGCTAGAATTTAAATCTATGGCGAAGGCCATGGTGGCTACTAGGATTCTGGTTCTCAATTTGGGCCTGGGGGCTAGGGGCTGGGCTCCCAGTCCACACAGGGACAGCAAACTTGGTCTCAGGCTGCGCAAGGCAGAGAAACAGAGCAGAAAGCTTAACCTGCAAGAAATCTTAACCTGCAACGTTTTAGGACAAGTAGACCTGACTAGCACATTAAGTAGAATAATACAAGGATGCCATGTGGTACAAGATCAGGAGTATATCGTTGCTTGGAGCCAGGGAAAATAGAAACCCTCACTAGGGGAAAAGCAGTTTAGAGTCTAAAAATTCTAAGTTCGGCCACTCACAGAGAAATAAAATTACACTCACAGAGAGTAAAATTCAGAACAAAAACCAGTATATTTGGACTTCAATTATTAGAATTATACTGTTCAGATATGGAATTTTAAAATGTTTATGAAATTTTAGAGTACAGCAAGAGAAAAATGAGCAGGCATTGAAAATGTTTAGGCATATTTGGAAAACATAGAACTTTGAGACTGTAAACACATTTTTTGGGGAAAATATGGTATAAATATCACATTAAACATTATTTAAAAGAAAACTGTCAAACTTCAAGACAGATCTAGTGATTTATAAGTATGCTTAAGAGACAATCAAGTGACAAGGCCTAACATGTCCAAGTGAAAAAAATAAGGAGAATAAAGGACAGAGGACAGTTAAACTGGCAGAACCAATTGCAGCTGCAACAATGGAATTAAGTGTCACCTGCAAAAAATATTTAGACAAAAGAACCACCAACCGAGAATGACATATCCTACAAAATTACTCTCAAGAATGAGAGCAATCTAATACCAAAACCAGGCAAAGACCTCATCAAAAATGAAAACTACAGACCAATATCCCTGATGAACATAGATGCAAAAAAACTCAACAAAATATTAGCAAACCGAATTCAAAAATACATCAAGAGGATCATACACCATGACCAAGTGGGATTCATCCCAGGGATGTAAGGATGGTACAACATTCGAAAATCCATCAACATCATCCACCACATCAATAAAAAGAAGGACAATAACCACATGATCATCTCCATAGATGCTGAAAAAGCATTTGACAAAATTCAACATCCATTCATGATAAAAACTCTTAACAAAATGGGTATAGAGGGCAAGTACCTCGACATAATAAAGGCCATATATGACAAACTGACAGCCAACATCATACTTGACAGTGAGAAGCTGAAAGCTTTTCACTTAAGATCAGGAAAAAGACAGGGATGTCCACTCTCCCCACTGTTATTCAACATAGTACTGGAGGTCCTAGCCACAGCCATCAGACAAAACAAAGAAATACAAGGCATCCAGATTGGTAAAGAAGAAGTCAAGCTGTCATTATTTGCAGATGATAAGATATTGTACATAAAAAAATCCTAAAGACCTCACTCCAAAACTACTAGAACTACTATCTGAATTCAGCAAAGTTGCAGGATACAAAATTAACACACAGAAATCTGTTGCTTTCCTATACACTAATGATGAGCTAACAGAAAGAGAAATCAGAAAAACAATTCCATTCACAATTGCACCTAAAAGAATAAAATACCTAGGAATAAACCTAACGAAGGAAGTGAAAGACCTATACCCTGAAAACTACAAGACACTCCTAAGAGAAATTAAAGAGGACACTAACAACTGGGAATTCATCCCATGCTCTTGGCTAGGAATAATTAATATTGTCAAAATGGCTATACTACCTAAAGCAATCTACAGATTCAATGCAATCCCTATTAAAATACCAACAGCATTCTTCAATGAACTGGAACAAATAATTCTAAAATTCATATGAAACCACAAAAGACCCCAAATAGCCAAAGCAATCCTGAGAAAGAAGAATAAAACAAGGGGAATTACACTCCCAGACTTCAAGCTCCACTATAAAACCACAGTAATCAAGACAATTTGGTACTGGCACAAGAACAGAGTCATAGACCAGAGGAACAGAATAGAGAGTCCAGAGATTAACCCAAACATATATGGTCAATTAATGTATGATAAAGGAGCCATGGATATACAATGGGGAAATGACAGCCTCTTCAACAGCTGGTGTTGGCAAAACTGGGCAGCTACATGTAAGAGAATGAAACTGGATCATTGTCTAACCCCATACACAAAAGTAAATTCAAAGTGGATCAAAGACCTGAATGTAATTCATGAAACCATAAAACTCTTAGAAAAAGACATAGGCAAAAATCTCCTGGACATAAACATGAGCAACTTCTTCATGAACATATCTCCCCAGGCAAGGGAAACAAAAGCAAAAATGAACAAGTGGGACTATATCAAGGTTAAAAGCTTCTGTACAGCAAAGGACACCATCAGTAGAACAAAAAGACATCCTACAGTATGGGAGAATATGTTCATAAATGACATATCCGATAAGGGGTTGACATCCAAAATATATAAAGAACTCATGCACCTCAACAAACAAAAAGCAAATAATCCAATTAAAAAATGGGCAGAGGATCTGAACAGACACTTCTCCAAAGAAGAAATTCAGATGTCCAACAGGCACATGAAAAGATACTCCACATCGCTAATCATCAGAGAAATGTAAATTAAAACCACAATGAGATACCACCTCACACCAGTAAGGATGGCCAACATCCAAAACACAAACAACAAATGTTGGCGAGGATGTGGAGAAAGGGGAACCCTCCTACACTGCTGGTGGAAATGTGAATTAGTTCAACCACTGTGGAAAGCAGTATGGAGGTTCCTCAAAAAAACTCAAAATAGAAGTACCACTTGACCCAGGAATTCCACTCCTAGGAATTTACCCTAAGAATGCGGCAGTGCAGTTTGAAAAAGACATATGCACCCTTATGTTTATCGCAGCACTATTTACAAAAGCCAAGAAATGTAAGTAACCTAAGTATCCATTAGTTGATGAAGGATAAAGAAGATGTGGTAGATATACTCAATGGAATATTATTCAGCCATAAGAAGAAATCTTACCATTTGTGACAACATGGATGGAGGTAGAGGGTATTATGCTCAGTGAAACAAGCCAAGCCGAAAAAGACAAGTACCAAATGATTTCACTCATCTGTGGAGTATAAGAACAAAGAAAAAACTGAAGGAACAAAACAGCAGCAGACTCACAGAACCCAAGAAGGGACTAACAGTTACCAAAGGGAAAGGGACTGGGGAGGATGGGTGGGAAGGGAGGGACAAAGGGGAAAAAGGTGCATTACGATTAACAGACATAATATGAGGGGGGCACGGGGAGGGATGTACAACACAGAGAATACAAGTAGTGAGTCTATAGCATCTCACTATGCTGATGGACAGTGACTGTTATGACTGTTATGGGGTACGTGGTGGGTACTTGATCATGTGGGGAATCTAGTAACCATAATGTTGCACATGTAATTGTAGATTGATGATGCTAAAAAAAAAAGACTGAGAGCAAAATAAATCCAATTTCATATAAACAATAACTTAGATGGGTTTGTACCAACATACCTTTATACAGGAACTGTACTTCTGGAAGTACCTTTGGAAGAAAAAAAGAACCCTAGCCTATTTAAAGAGAAATACATCAGATAGGGTACACGGATATTAGATATACAAAATGTAGCTCTCCACGCATTTACAAGAGACCTCAAAAATAAGAAACAATGGAGAAAAAAGGTGGAAAAGGGCATTAGGAACTTTTATGATCAATGTATATGTTTAACAACTTGATTATGGGGATAGTTTCACAGTGAATACTTTAAATGTGTGATTTATCGAATGTGAATTATACCTTAATAGAAATATTTAAAATAAAAAAGGATGGAAAAATATAGCAAACATTAACAACAAAATGAAAAGATCACTTTTGGCTATATTACATCAAACAGAACAGAGTAAAATAATTAGATAAAGGTAACTAGTGATAAATGTTCAATTCCTATTAACATTGTATGTCTATCAAAATAACTTATAGATGTATATTATTAAAAACAAAAATATAAAGTTATGCACCCAAATAATCCCAGAATATTTCTTAGCTCAAAATAAGGTATTGACAGATCCTCTGTTATAGTGGGATCTTTCAATATACCTCAATTATAGACATGTTAAATAGACACAAAATTAGTGAGAAATAATGAAATTAATAAGGTTGATTATATAGACATATACAGAACTCTACAGAGAAAACTTGAAAACATTCTTCCCAAACACACATATTTACTAAAATTGACTTTTCTACTTTATAAGCAAAACAAATTTAAGGTTTGATAACCCACAGAACATATTTTCTGATAATTCAGTTAGAAATTAATAGCAAATAATTTTTTTAATATATACACCATTTGTTTATCAGTTTTAGAAATACTTATAAATAATGAATCAAAGAAAAACCATAATGGAAATACATAAAACTGAAAATTATACACAGCAGAGTTTTTAGAATGCAGTGAAAACTATTTTGTAGGAAATGTATAGTCTGTAACTCACTTAAGAAGTTTTAGGAAAAAAACAGTAGGAAGATGGAGACAAAAAATGGACCCAATGTACCACAGTAAAATATTATTGACAAAGCTAAATATTGTTTCTTTGAAACAATAGATAATTCTCCAACAAGGATAATTAGGGAAAATATTAAGAAAGCATAAGAAATATTGATGAAAAAAAACTATGACTACTGATGGTCGATAATTTTAAAAGTCCACAAGAGTGAAAAATACTTTGTCAGTAAGTTAAAAGAAAACATTTTTCATGAAGACTGTCTCTAGTTAATAAGACTTCCCAAAACAGAAATAGAAACCACAAATTGTTCTATTACTATATTTTTTAAACCACCAAAAACATCTAGTATATTTTATCGGTTAGTACTAATATACAAGGAACAGATACTAAAAACTTATGCAAACTATTTCAGGGAATTGAAAAAGAGTGGTTTCTCTCCAATTCACTTTATAAGACTAATAAAATCTTGACACTAACACTGATCAAGTTAGAATGAGAAGGAAAATTCTGAGCCATTCTAGATGCTATATCCTAACTAAATTATCAGCAAGGTAATACTTGTGAAAAATAATCAAGATAAAGTATGAGCTATTCAATAGAAGTGTGCTCTGAGAAAATATAATTTAATCCACCTCATTAAAGAAAGTCAAAGGAGACTAGAATACATGAGTATCTCAATAAATGTTGAGTTTTACTGAACGTTTTATGTAATTGTTTCATGATAACTTTAGTAAATCTCACAAGAAAAGGAAATTTCCTTAATCCAGTGAGAGGTACCTATAAAAAAAAATGCTACAGCAAACAGCATTCTTGAGAGAGAAATAGTCTCTTCAAAAAGTCAGGGCAGAGTCAAGGAGGCCTGCAAGTTTCTATTAGAAATTGCTGTAATATCTTTGTAAATAAGACCATTAATAATTTCAGGCGATAGGCCTGTTCACAGAAAACCCAATAAAACCTATAAGTTAGAAAATTTAATGATGTTTGTTATAAGATAGTATATAGAAATAGAAACCTCTGCATCGGCTCCTCCATTCCCATAGGCAAATTTTTGTGTAGGAAATTGCAAAGCAAGCAGAACAGAGGTCACAAAGATAACACAGCAAAAGATTTCCTGTGGTCAAGGCAGATGCACTATTGAACACATTGTACCCAACGGGAGGGGAGACAGGAATTCAACAGTGTGAGTACCCATTGGGCATTGCGTCCATCATATTCCCTTCTGAGGCTAAACTCTGTCATATGCCCATTTCAGTTTCAGGTAATTGGACAGTTTATGTTTTTCTCCCTCAGGCAACAATCTTGATTTTTTTCTCCCATCCCTTCCTCCCAAGACAGAATTATATCTAAGGACCTTATAAACCAAACCCTTTCATTCACTGCCTCTGGGTATTTAGAAGTATAAAACCAACTTTTCAGACTATTTCCAGAAATATGACATGTTATGCCCTTCTAACCTAACCCAGTTACTATAAACACACAGTTTTAGAGGGAAGAATCCTTTACCACATTGTATTTACACTATCTTTCAACATTAAATACATATGAACTGTGTTCTCTGAGTGCTAATAGGAATATCTGTTATTATTGGTTGTGGTGGTGGTAATAATGACATATGCTGTATAAGTAGTTCTGTTCAGATTAGCCTAATCTAACATTGCTAAAACTCGTTTTAATCTTTTGCTAAACATGTCTTGTATTTCAATTGTTTCCTGAAAGAAAAATTGTCAGGTATTTTTCTTTCCCCAACCCCCATCTCCCGAGGTACTATTTGATGAGTTCCCACTATAATCATTAAAAAAGCAGTATTAGTGAGGTAACGAATCACACCTGAACTGCCCTAACCTAGTTGTAATATATAATTATGGGCTGTTTCATACATTAGAACCATTTTGTTTTAATAATGTGTCTACGTGTCTAAGCACCTTATGCCTCTCATGACGTTATGTAAGAAGTACAATATACCATCCTTTCATAAACTACTATTGTTAAGAAATGGAGAGGAAAACCTTTACTATAAAAGCATGATAGTTTTCTCACCATCTTTGGTGCATTGTCAACCACTGTGGTGTCTCATTCACTTTCCCTGTTCTGTACTTAAGAAACACCAGCATGTACTTCTAACCTGATACCATGCAGTCAGGTCCTCTCTGTTTAAATCCAACAGAAACCTAATATTATAAGGCAGAGTGCCTGCTCAGAGAAACTACTATCAGCAGGGCAAACTGCTTTCCTGAGGACGATACAGCAGGGCAGGTGGCAGGTGGGCATGTCCATCTCCTAGGTCTTCTGGGACTATGTCAGGAAAGACTTACCAGAACTAAGGAAGTATAAAGGAGTACTACACATTGTTGTAATTGAATTCATTGCTATTTAGGGTCTGAGTTGATGTACAACATTTCATTTCCTCTCCCAACATCACTATTATTCCAGCAAGACTGTCGTGAATCTTTCTGAACATTTTTCCACTCATTTTATTCAGATCAACCTACTAATGGTTTTTAAAATTCTGAATCTTGAATGAAAGTAAAAAATGCATAGCTACTTAAAAATAAAATAGATGGGATTAGATAGGATTCAAATTTCTTTCTCAGGTGTTGAGTATTCAAAAAGGAGAATTGTTAAGTTCTTTTTAGTATATAATTTAACTGGACAAATGCCTTTGTGACTGTAAAAGTAAAAGGTAAGAAGTACAATCACTTGTGATATTCAGTTTTTAGGTGTTGTGCCTTCCTATGAACTGTTTCACCTAAGACTAGAAAGAGAAATGGTATATGCAATGATGATTTAAATAGCAAAAGAACTCAAACATCAACCTTAAGATAGGTGAGTCATGAACTATGGTAGGGAAACTGGGTTCCAGGTAACCTTGAATATTTGACCTTAAAATTGAAAACACAAAATTCCTAGAGATTGCAGCTCTTTGACTTTATATAATTTCATTTTAGACATTTGAATGAATATGATATGATATCACATCCAGAACTTATTTTGCTTCAATCTGCATTTTTTTAGAAAATCTTGATACTTTCTAGAAGATTCTGGCATCTTCCATCAAAGTGATTTAAACCCCCCTCTCTGTATGACACAAGGTACATGCAGGAACACCGTGTCCCTTATGGGTCACCTTCAATCCATAGCAAGCAGATGCTATCAGTAGGCATTTTGGAAGGGTCCAAAATGTATGAGGCAATGATATACTATTAAAAGTTATCAGCTCCTTGCACTTTGAGTAGCCATACCAGTTAAGGTCACAGATCCAAAACCCAGAAGTTACAGATGACTTTGATTGTAGATAGATGAATGGGTGAGAGAGAGAGAGAAACAGACACAGAGAGACTGGTTGGGATGAATTTGCTTCAAATATCCTTCTCAACTTCTAAGAAGCTTTAGTCACAACTCAAGAACAAAACGTGAAATGTACTGACTTGGTGGGGTTTTCACACAGGGCAGCCAAATTTGTATGAGGGAGCAGAGCTGAGTATCTGCTATGTTGAAAATCTTAGAAAACTTATGAAATTGCCGTATTCACCCTGGACTCCCCAAAAGGACATCTTTACAGATATCACAAAATTTGGTTGTATAGTGTTGTGGATGACAGCACAGGCAGGGGCCTGGAAGATCTTGACAAGTTAGATTGATGGTTAGAACCAACAGGATTACATTTAATAGCATTAGATATAAGTTCTGACCATCTAGTTAAACTTGAACTCCTATATTTATTTCCACTTTCTCCCCAAACTCCACTATAACGACAGTTCAGGAATTTAAAAAGACATAAATTTCCAAGGTCAAAAAGAATGGGCGACAAGATCACAAAAGGAGAGAAATGAAAAAAAGTTTTAGAGGCAGACGACCAGAAGCGGGAGGAGCATGTGAGGGTAGCTGAGAGATGAAGATGAAACCAACAGGCAGCAATTCCTATCACAGAACTCCCCTCCTCCCCCTGCCCAAAGGATGTGAATTTTCAGTTTCAAAGGAAATAAAAATTTTATAGTAAAGTGATTTTTTTAATTCTTTAAGCATTATACTTAAGAAAAAGTCTTTATAATGAAAAGATCTGAACTTTCCATAGAAGGGTTAAAAAAAAAGTCACCTATATTAAGTACAAGTATAGCATCAGATTTCTTAATGGCAAATCTGGAAGTTAGCAGACAATGGAGCAAGGCTTTCAGAACTCTGACGGAAACATCCCTGATATAGAATTCTGTATCTAGGCAAAAGATCAAATTAAAAGTAGAATTTAAGGTACTCCCAGAATACAACATCTCACAATTTATCTTCCTCTTTAGGAAGCAGCTAGAAGACAGAATATATGAAAATGAAGGAGAAAATTAACAAAGAAAATTCAGGAAACAGAAGATCTAAGACAAGACAGAGATGAGGGAATTCCCGGGATGACGGCTTAGAGAGCTTTCTAGTTGACAGGGGTAGGGCAGGTCTACAGATCTATCCACACTGGAGCAGAGGAACAGGCACCTCTACAATAAGAGTGAACACAAGAGATTACCTGAAGTCTGAACCTTCAGAATCAGATTTTTAGTCCTAACAGAAAATTGACATTTGAGTGTCAGGTAAGCAGAAAACTAACAACCAACCCAAACCAGCAGCAATTATTAACTCCAGGGAAAACAAACAATTGGACATGAAAGAAAAGAATTACCATAGCAATCACAGATACATGGCTCAGCTGCAGGTTGTATAAAGCTGTAACATTCATTTTAAAAAATAATGGATAAAAAGTTGGCTTCAGTGGAATGAGCCTGGAAAGCCATGTTTCTTTTCTCCCACCACAGTGGCTGCGTGACAGTAATAAGTAGGCTTGTCTAGAAAGAGTAACGTGAGTCAGAGCTCCAGCCAGCAGGACTGAGGAGAATGGACAACCAAGTGAGCGGCCAGAACCCCCAAGGAAGTCCAGTGGCCTCTGTTCCCACAGCGGGACACCTCAGCTGGCAGAGGCCTCCCTTCCCTGTGAACAGATGATAAACCCAGGGTACGATCTGACCAGAAAAGTTGGTAAAGTCCAAACCCAAGACTGATTCAATTCATTTAGGGGTGTGTTCTGTAGGGAGGGAATCAGAAAATTGAGTTGACTGAGACAGCCTGGCTAATGTCATTTAAATGGCCAGGTATTTTGATTTATAGGCATACACTGAAGCTGTTTCTAGTTACCTATAACATCTGAGATATTCTAAATGGTTCACAGAATTTAACGGACACTACTGGACCCTTACATTTTATTTTAGGCTCCCTTGATCTTGACTTTGATGTACACATAGATTTTTTTTTGAAGCAGGAAATGATGTGTTTCTATAAGACAAAGAAACTGAAGAACTACTAAAAACAAAACTAAAGGTTAAAAAACAGGAAATAGACAAACAGTTTGAAGTACACTTTTCCACAAGTTCCATCCTCAGAAAACCATGACTGGCGTTTCTGGTGATCACCCTCACAAAGTGGAGAAGAGAACGCAAATGGTGTCTCTCCTCCACCGAGGACATTACAGCCTCCTCTTAAATCACAGCTGCTGACAAGCCAGCGTGAAAAGGATGTCACAGGGTTCTCATCCTTTCAGGTGGGCTTCTGTCAGCCTCAGCAGTGACCAGCTAAATATGTAGATAATAAAAATAAGACTAAAAATATGCAGCCCCTATGGAGGAATTTGATCTTCAGACAGATAACAGATCTGAAATGTATCTCCACTGTTTAATCTCCATGACTGGCTGTGTGGTAGGGGCCATTCTTGGTGAGCCCTTACAATGGGTGGTATGAGTTCCTTACTTAAAAAAAAAAAATATATATATATATATATATATGGTAGAACTTGGTGAAGGCCATATTGATCTGAATCCTATTTTATTGTTTTATTCCTTCAGAATATGAGTGACGGGACTACTGACTTCAGTTTCTACGAAACTTTTCGTTTAGACAAAATAAAAACAACCTCACATTGCTAGTATTAGAAACACAAAGATGAGTTCTTTAGTGAAATTATTTGAAAAACCTCCCTCTAATACTAAAGTCATTCAGATACAAATTAACTTTATCAGAAAACCAGTACCAGATCTTATGTCCAGAGCTTATAGTTTACATGCATGTTTTAACAAATAAAAAATAATCTTTGAAAAGCTTCTGGCAGCATAATTCTAATTTGCCTTTTCAAATAGACAGGGAATATTCCCTTAACACCTAGAAAAATGTAAGAGCATCAGACTTTTCAAGAGCCTTGAGAATTCATATAACTCACCCATTTAAAGTGTCATTTCAATGGTTTTTAGTATGTTACCGGAGTTGTACAACCATCACCACAATCCAGTTTTAGAACATTTTCTTCTCCCCCAAAAAGAAGCCCTAGTATTCAATAGCAATCAAGAGGGGCAGATTTTTTGCAGTTTCCTCCCTTTCCTTAAAGAAAAAGGTTTAAAGACTGACTAGGTCTTTGGACACAGCAGCCTGGGGCATACTCAGGGGTAGCCTGAGATTGCCATCCGGTGCCTGAAGGAGTCTCCTATGCAGTGTTTGTCTATAATAAGGATTTGCGGGTGATCAATCAGTGCTAAAAATGATGATGAAAATTAACATTTTGTATTTGCCTGGTGCTCTGCTTCTCATACATTAACTCGTTTAATCATATGACAACCCTGCAGGGTTAAAAGGTACAGACTATGCCCAACTTAACAATGGTTTGACTTAAAGATTTTTTTACATTATGATGATGAAAAAGTAATTCACATTCAGTAGAAACCATACTCTGGATTTTGAATTGTAATCTTTTCCTGGGATAGCAAAATGCTTTTGTTTTTTCCTAAGCATCAGTAAAGCCCTTCTCTCAGTTTTTTTTAATTTTGGTATCATTAATATACAATCACATGACCAACATTGTGATTACTAAATTCCCCCCATTATCAAGTCCCCACCACATACCCCATAACACTCACTGTCCATCGGCGTAGTAAGATGCTATAGAGTCACTACTTCTGTTCTCTGTGCTATACTGTCTTCTTTATGACCCGCCGTACTTTATGGGTGCTAATCGTAATGCCCCTTATTCCCCTTCTCCCTCCCTTCCCATCCATCCTACCCAGTCCCTTTCCCTTTGGTAACCGTTAGTCCATTCTTGAGTTCTGTGAGTCTGCTGCTGTTTTGTTCCTTCAGTTTTTGATTTGTTGTTATACTCTACAGATAAGTGAAATTATTGATACTTGTCTTTCCCTGCCTGGCTTATTTCACTGAGCAAAATACCCTCTAGCTCCATCCATGTTGTTGCAAATAGTAGGATTTGTTTTCTTCTTATGGTTGAACAATATTCCATTGTGTGTATGTACCACATCTTCTTTATCCATTCATCTACTGATGGACACTTAGGTTGCTTCCATTTCTTGGCTATTGTAAATAGTGCTGGATAAACATAGGGTTACACATGTCTTTTTGAATCTGGGATCCCACATTCTTAGGGTAATTCCTAGGAGTGGGATTCCTGGGTCAAATAGTATTTCTATTTTGAGTTTTTTGAGGAACCTCCATACTGCTTTCCACAATGGTTGAACTAATTTACATTCCCACCAGCAGTGTAGGAGGGTTTCCCTTTCTCCACATCCTCGCCAACATTTGTTGTTGTTTGTCTTTTGGATGTTGGCCATCCTACCTGGTGTGAGGTGGTATCTCATTGTGGTTTTAATTTGCATTTCTCTGATAATTAGCGATGTGGAACATCTTTTCATGTGCCTGTTGGCCATCTGAATTTCTTCTTTGGACAAGTGTCTGTTCAGATCCTCTGCCCATTTTTTAACTGGCTTATTTGCTTTTTGTTTGTTGAGGTGCATGAGCTCTTTGTATATTTTGGATGTTAAACCCTTATTGGACATGTCATTTATGAATACATTCTCCCATACTGTAGGATGCCTTTTTGTTCTATTGATGGTGTCCTTTGCTGTACAGAAGATTCTAGCATGAGGATGGTTCATTTTTTTGTTTTTGTTTCCCTTGCTCAGGAAGATATGTTCATGAAGTTGCTCATGTTTATATTCAAGAGATTCTTGCCTATGTTTTCTTCTAAGAGTTTAAGGTTTCATGACTTACATTCAGGTCTTTGATCTATTTCAAGTTTACTTTTCTGTATGGCATTAGACAGTACTCCAGTTTCATTCTCTTACATGTAGCTGTCCATTTTTGCCAACACCAGCTGTTGAAGAGGCTCTCATTTCCCCACTGTATATCCATGGATACTTTATCATATATTAATTGACCATATATGCTTGGGTTAATATCTGGACTCTCTATTCTGTTCCACTGGTCTGTGGGTCTGTTCTTGTGCCAGTACCAAATTGTGTTGATTATTGTGGCTTTGTAATAGAGCTTGAAGTTGGTAAGCCTAATCCTCCCTGCCTTATTCTTCCTTCTCAGGCTTGCTTTGGCTATTCGGGGTCTTTGTGGTTCATTCACAATTTTAGAACTATTTGTTCCAGTTTGTTGAAGAATGCTGTCGGTATTTTTATAGGGATTGCATTGAATCTGTAGATTGCTTTAGGCAGGATGGCCATTTTGACAATTTTTCCTAACCAAGAGCATGGGATGAATTTTTATTAGTGCCCTCTTTAATTTCTCTCAAGAGTGTCTTGTAGTTTTCAGGGTATAGGTTTTTCACTTCGTTGGTTAGGTTGATTCCTAGGTATTTTATTCCTTTTGATGTAATTGTGAATGATTGTCTTCCTGATTTCTCTTTCTGCTATTTCATTGCTAGTGTATAGGAATGCAACAAATTTCTGTGTATTAATTTTGTATCCTGCAAATTTGCTGAATTCAGATATTAGTTCTAGTAGTTTTGGAGTGGATTCTTTAGGGTTTTTTATGTATAATGTCATGTCATCTGCAAACAGTGACCGTTTGACCTCTTCCTTATGAATCTGGATACTTTTATTTCTTCGTGTTGTCTGACTGCCATCGCTAGGACCACAAGTACTATGTTGAATAAAAGTGTGGAGAGTGGGCATCCTTGTCTTGTCCCTGATGTTAGAGGAAAAGCTTTCAGCTTTTCACTGTTACGTATGATGTTGGCTGTAGGTTAGTCATATATGGCCTTTATTATTTTGGGGTACTTACCCTCTATACCCATTTTGTTGAGAGTTTTTATCATGAATGGTGTTGAATTTTGTCAAGTGCTTTTTCAGCATCTATGGAGATGATCATGTGATTTTTGTCCTTCTTTTTATTGACATAGTGGATGATGTTGATGGATTTTCAAATGTACTATCCTTGCATCCCTGGGATGAATCCCACTTGGTCATGGTTTATGATCCTCTTGATGTATTTTTGAATTCGGTGTGATGATTTTTTTGTTGAGTGTTTTTTGCATCTATGTTCTTCAGGGATACTGGTCTGTAGTTTTTTTTTTCTGGTATCTTTGCCTGGTTTTGGTATTACAGTAATGCTGGTTACATAGAATGAGTTTCAAAGTATTCCCTCCTCTTCTATTTTTTGGAAAACATTAAGGAGAATGGGTTTTCTCTAAATTTCTGAAAAAAATTAAGTGGTGAAGTCAACTGGTCTAGGGCTTTTGTTCTATAGGTAGTTTTTTGATTACCAATTCAATTTCATTGCTGGCAATTGGTCTGTTCAGATTTTCTGTTTCTTCCTGAGTCAGTCTTGGAAGCTTGTATTTTTCTAGAAAGTTGTTCATTTCTTCTAGGTTTTCAAGTTTGTTAGCATATAATTTGTCATATTATTCTTTAATACTTCTTTGTATTTCTGTGGTATCTGTAGTGATTTTTCCTTTCTCATTTCTGATTCTGTTTATGTGTGTAGATTCTCTCTTTTTCCTAACAAAACTGGCTAGGGGTTTATCTATTTTATTTATTTTCTCAAAGAACCAGCTCTTGGTTTCATTAATTTTTTCTATTTTATTCTTCTCAATTTTATTTATTTCTTCTATGATCTTTATTATGTCTCTCCTTCTACTGACTTTGGGCCTCATTTTTTCTTCTTTTTCCAGTTTCAGTAATTGTGAATTTAGACTATTCATTTCAGATTGTTCTTTCTTCTTTAAATAGGGCTGGATTGCTATATACTTTCCTCCTAGAACTGCCTTCACTGTGGCCCACAGCAGTTGAGGTGTTGTGCTGTTGTTTTCATTTGTCTCCTTATATTGCTTGATCTCTGTTTTAATTTTGTCATTGATCCATTGATTATTTAGGAGCATCTTGTTAAGCCTCCATGTGTTTTTGTGGGCCTTTTTGCTTTCTTTGTACAATTCATTTCTAGTTTTATACCTTTGTGATATGAGAAGTTGATTAGCACAATTTCAATCTTTTTGAATTTACTGAGGCTTTTTGTGGCCTAGTATGTGGTCTATTTTGGAAAATGTACCACGTGCACTTGAGAAGAATGTGTATACTGCTACTTTTGGGTGGAATGTCCTATAGATGTCTGTTAGGTCCATCTGTTCTAATGTCCATCTGTTCAGTGTCTCTGTGTCCTTACTTATTTTCTGACTGATTGATCAGTCCTTTGGAGTGAGTGGTGTGTTGAAGTCTCCTAAAATGAATGCATTGTATTCCTTTTCCCCTTTTAATTGTTAGAATATGTTTCACATATGTTGGATGCATAAATATTTATAATGGTTAAATCCTCTTGTTGGACTGACCCCTTCATCATTATCTAATGTTCTTCTTTGTCTCTTGTTACTTTCTTTGTTTTGAATTCTATTTTGTCTGATACAAGTATTGCAACACCTGTTTTTTTCTCCCTATTGTTTCCATTAAATATCTTTTTCCATCCCTTCACTTTTAGTCTGTGTATGTCTCTGGGTTTGAAGTGAGTCTCTTGTAGGCAGCATATAGATGGGTCTTGCTTTTTTTTCCATTCTGTATCTCTGTGTCTTTTGATTGATGCATTCATACCATTTAAATTTAGGGTGTTTATTAACAGATATGTACTTATTGCCATTGCAGGCCTTGGATTCGTGGTTACCAAAGGTTCAAGGGAAGCTTCTTTACTATATAACAGTCTAACTTAACTCACTTATTACACTATTATAAACACAGTCTGGTCATTCCTTTTTCTCTCCCTTCTTTTTGTTTTTTCTCCACTCTTTATATGTTAGGTGTTTTATTCTGTAGTCTTTGTGTATCCCTTGACTGATTTGTGGATAGCTGATGTAATTTTGCATTTAGTTAGTATTTAGTTGGTGTACTTTCTTTGCTGTGCTTTTATTCTCTCTGGTGACATCTGTTTAGCCTTAGGAACACTTCCATCTAGATCAGTCCCTTTAAAATACACTGTAGAGATGTTTTGTGGGAGGTAAATTCCCTCAACTTTGATTATCTGGGAATTGTTTAATCCCTCCTTCAAATTTAAATGATAATCTTGCTGGATAGACTATTCTTGGTTTGAGGTCCTTCTGTTTCATTCCACTGAATATATCATGCCATTCCCTTCTGGCCTGTAAGGTTTCTGTTGAGATGTCTGATGATAGCCTGATGGGTTTTCCTTTGTAGGTGATCTTTTTTCTCTCTCTGGCTGCTTTTAATACTCTGTCTTTGATCCTTCCCATTTTAATTATTATATGTCTTGGTGTTGTCTTATTTGTGTTGGGAGAGCTGTGAACTTCCATGGTCTAAGAGACTGTTTCATTCCCCAGACTGGGGAAGTTTTCAACAATTATTTCTTCAAAGACACTTTCTATCCCCTTTTCTCTCCTTTTTCTTGTACCCGTATAATGCGAATATTGTTCAGTTTGGATTGGTCATACCATTCTCTTAATATTTTTTCATTCCTAGAGATCCTTTCTCCTCTCTCTGCCTCAGCTTCCTTGTATTCCTATTCTCTGACTTCTATTCCATTAACAGTCTCCCCCATATCAACAAATTTGCTTTTAAATCCCTCCATCATCCCTTAGGTCTTGAATATTCTTCTGTAGCTTCATCAGTTTACTTATGACTTTTATTTTTGATTCTTTTTCATGAAGATTGGTGATTTCAGTCTCACCTAGCCCTCTTTCTGGTGTTTGAGGGGTTTTGGATTGAACAAGGTTCTTCTGCCTTTTCATGGTCCTGGAGTGATGGGAGTGGTTGCAGGCGAGTAGCGTGTGTGTCAGCTGGACAACAGTGTCCCTTCCTGCTTGCCAGTTGCCTTGCCTGACTGCGCTGTCTTTGCCAGTCAACTGCATGCAGGGAGCAGCCTCTGGGTTAGTCCCCTAAATTGCTGTGGGCAGGGCAGCCTTCAGCATGGCCTAGGGCACTGCAGGGTTCACAGGCCAGTAGCACATGTTCTGCCATGAAAACAGAGCCCCTTCCTGCTTCCTGTGCTCATCTCTGCTGTCTATGCCAGTCGACCACGCACAGGGTGCAGCCTCTGGGTTAATCCCCTAACTTCCGTGGGCAGGATGGCCCTAGGGCACCAGTGGGGTTCGCAGGCCTGTAGCAAGTGTTCTGCCATGAGAACAGAGCCCCTTTGTGCCTCCCAGTCTTCATGCCCATCTCCATTGTGCCAGCCAACCACAGGAGACGGCAGCCTCTGGGTTAATCCCCTAACTTCCATGGTCAGGACGGCCCTCAGGATGGCCTAGGGCACTGGCGGGGTTCACAGGGCCAGCAGTACATGTTCTGCCATGAGAACAGTGCCCCTTTATGTCTGCCAGTTTCCGCGCCCATCTAACTGTCTGTGCCAGTCAACCACCTCTGGGTCTGGGCCAGTTAGCTGTGTGCAGGGGGAAGCCTCTGTGTCAAGTTGTATAGTTGTTGTGGGCGGGGCTGCTCTCCAGCAGGTCTGCAGCAATTTTGGGGACAGCTGGTTTGCGCACAGGTGCTGGTGCAGAGGAGGGAACAGCAGGCCGCTTATCACTGTGAGGGGCCTGGGAGCTGTGTTGCCAACCAGGGGCATAGGGTGCCTGAAGCTCGTTAAAATTCCCAGTGTGCCAGGACGATTTTGTCTACCTGTTAAGCCCTTGTCCCTTTAAGACTTTTAATGCACCTGCTCTTCTTTTGTCCCAGGGCAGCTAGCTGTGGGAACCTCTTCACAGTCTTTGTCTAGTACTTTACTTTTCAGCTTCTCTAATATCCAGAACACTATGCAATGTGTATCAGTGCTCCCAGAGCAGATTACTAGGGCTGGTTTTTTAGCAGTCCTGTGCTTCCACTCCCTCCCCGCTCTGATTCTTTTCCTTCCACTGGAGAGCTAGGGTGGGAGGAGTGCTTGGGATGACGGGTCACGGCTTTGTACTTTACCCTTTTCTGTGAGATGGTGACTTCTTGCAGATGTAGACTGGCTGGTGTACTGTTACTTCTGGTCACTCTTTTAGGAATAGTCGTATTTGCTGTATTTTCAAAATATATGTGGTTATGTGGTTTTGGGAGGAGATTTCAGCCACCACACTGCCATCTTTTCCTCCCTCCTCTCCATTTTTTTTAAAAGAAGCCAGTATTCAAAACTTCCTCTACAAACGTCATTTGGGCTATTTGAAAACCAAACCCACTGTTCACTTGCATTCCTTTGACTATGAAAATCTTTGTAAAATGAAGTTGGGTGTACTTTGTCCCTATACTTAACTTACATACGTATTCCAGAGAAGGGCTTTTTCCAAAGCTTTGTATGAAGGTCACTTGTTTGGTACTTGAAATATTTACCATAGGAATGTTTTCAGTAGTTTTAAAGTCCTCTGATTAGTGTAGAGATACCCAAAATGTACTTGAAAGTTACCACTTACAACCAGGGAAGTGCAGATACATGATGGTGTAAGGCTACTGAGTACTGTGTAGGGCAAGGTTTACTTTGGGGGAGGTGCTGAACCCCAACAGCAGCATCATCCCCTGGGCTCTGCTGCCTTCTGCCTCCTCGAAAGGCAAAGGAAGTTACATATGGTATGTTTCTGCACTCAGAAGGACTCAGAGGGAAACCAAGCCCACCTCTCTCCACTCAGTCTCCTGAGTTAGAGTGGAGAAAGGATGCAAGAGTAGAGTATGTTGAATGATGCCTGTGATTCCAGCATTAAGACTGAAATTCAAATGGCAGCAGGCTTTGTGTGTGCATGTGTGTGTGTGTAAATGGGTGATGCGGGGCATGCAATGTCAGCCCAAGCTGTATGCAAAATTGATTATCTTTCTCCTTGAAAATAATTACATATATATATATATAAAGTACAACTAGGGAAAACACAAGGTAGATTTATTCAAAAACAAATTGCTTTTGTTTTTTTGGAAAAAGCATCCCAAGATTTCACCGAAAGGACCAAAGTGTTTTTAGAATGACGGAACTAAAGTTTGTGAAAACTATCAACACATTACAGAGCAAGTTTAAAGAGGGCGGCATGGACTTTGGGGCCAGACCACCTGGGTTCTAATCCCAATTCTGCTACATTGGAATGCCTGCACGTGTACACCGATACTTTGTTTTTAACACACATTGTTTTGTGTGCACATGCACAAATTATGAGTTGTGAAAAGTTCACAGGGCATATAGTCTACATGGTTACCCCTGAAGACAGAGTGGGAATAAAATACTTTCAGCTTTTACAGTAAAACTTGTGCATTATTCAAATCACTTTATAATACACATTTGTTATTCCTTGGAGTAATAAAGTACAAGTCATAAATATATTTTTAAAATTCCCTTTGAGCCAAACAATCACTGGAGATCTAACAGTTAAATGAATCCCCTACTGGGCAAAAGCATGAATGCCATGAAATCTGTGAGATGTCTAAATTCTTATTTAATCCCTCCAGGTCCACTACTAGGCACATACATGCACATGTGTCTAGCTTCACACCATTCACTTCCAATTAAGTAGAATGCAGATGTTAAATACAAGCCTGCATTGTATTTTCTGAATTAAATGTACTAAATGATGGAGCTTAACTGAAGGAGCAAATTATTGTAGAGATGACGAATATGTCTTCAAACAGCGGGTTACATTTGAGCTGGTTAATCCTAGAAAGACGGGAAGGACTTTGAGAAGCAGAGAAATAAGAAAGCAGGTTGTGGGTGGGAAAACAGTGCGGGCAAAGACACATACACCAGAAGAAGAGCCTCTAAGGGGGAGACTGGGAAGACTGGGCATGAAGTACAAGTGGGACAATAGGTACAGAACAAATGTGGAACATCTGCATGTGATTGAGAACTTAAGGTTCTTTAGTGAAAAAAAAATGGAGCTGGCAAGTTGTTGATGTGTAGACTTTGTGTATGATCCAAAAGCATGCATTTACAGCCACACTTAAATACACGCTGTGCTCTCTGCACTCATGGAAAAGCACCCTTCCTCATTAACAGCAATTGTGTAAAGAATTGTGGTTTTCCTAATTATATGCAAATTGTCATCCAAGGCTGGGACCCACAGGTCTCGGCCTGACCAGAGATGAAAGATAACTCTTGTCCTTTCAACATGAAAGTTAAGCTGCTCTACAATTTCATGTATAAAGAGATGGTCAGTGTGAATTCCAAAAGAATAATGAAGTTTAGATGTTCAAAAACATTTGTATTCCTTTAAACAAAGAAAAATACCTGCTACTAAGTATATATGGAGTGCCATTTAAATAAGGTCCTTCAATTAGTAGGTAATGAGCAAAAGAAAATATAGTAGGATACAGCATTAAAGGATTTTCTTATATCCTGAAAGAATGCCTTGAATAATTTATATTCATATGATACTGACAGGTTTGGGTATTGAATCTTAAAAAATTGCATATATATTTGAGAACTCACAGGATTATTCTTCTGGTTCTGCCTTTGCCTTAGAAAAGTCAACAGCCCGATCACTGGAAAAACATGGTTAATTTCTTTGCTGGTTATTAATTTCTCTCCGTTCGTGCTTTCAACTCTTGGTCAAAATGTTTCCATATCAGAATTCTGCTTTGTAGGAATGAAATGTCATTTCTATTAAAATTTGCTTCCAGGATATAGCAATTCAGAAAAGAGATTATAGCATTTGGACTTAGACACAAGTATACGTTTTTCCTTAAACATTCTCTATGAAGAAAAGTAGATGAAAGTTTTGACAGCTGTTAGATCTTTCTGAAGATAACAATTTTAAACCCCTATAACCTTATAAAATATGCTGTTTCAGAGAATTACAATTCTGTATGCAGTCAAACAATTTTACTTTGTAATTTTGTGTCTTTTTCCAAAAGTAAAAAACTTAAGCTTCTTCCTGTTTGAAGTCATCACAGTCAAACCCACATTTCAGGAAGTCACTCTATTATCAGCCTCTCCAGATGTTTCTTCAACTTGTCTGAGGCTGCCTGCAACTAATTTGCTTCCTTTCAAGACACAGGGCCCTTTCTGTTCCCTTTATGGTTATTCTCAAGTTGACAGCAAAATATTTGCCCCAACATCTCATTTATTTTTCTAAAATCATTGGTAAGCTGTGTGTGAGCTGTTCTCTCATGTCCGGAAAAGCATGTCACTGTGGCTTCCTCGGTCAGAAATGTCCTTTTTGTGAAAAGGAAATGTATTGTTCCTTTTACAATATTGAAAATTCTGAAAATCCCCAAACCAATCTGGAGGTATTTTTGTAATAACCTCCTTGAACAGTGTCACTGTGTAAGATAATTTATTAGGGATTTTTATGACCTCCCATCCGAGGTCCCACCTGATTTCTCCTGCGCTTCCTATTGCCAAACGAGAGTGCGGCAGATGTTCAGTGATGAAGGTATATGGTTGGTTTGTGGAATTTGCCAAATGCTGCATGGTTCGGAGGTTGTAGGGGATCAAGAAAACACAACACAGGCAAGAGGTTGGACCTGCCAGCCTCATCGCTGAATTTAGGATTCTGAAGGGTTCTATGTTCAAGCACTTGTAAAATACTTAACATTTTTGTCAACTGCAATATTTTTCATTTTTAACCAGTGTATGTTACTCAGGGTAAGTTGTCACTTAGGCGACAGAAAGCAATCCCAGTAAGCCACATACTCAGTTTACTTCTTTACAAGCATCTCTGCTGATATCCCACGTAGTCTGTGTTTACCAATCTCCCTCCCACTAAACTCTTTTCCTCCCATTTCCATTTTCTGGCTTTCATGCGCAGTCGCTTTGAGTACTAAATTAATCCCCACTCACCTTTCACAACTTTCATAAGAAGCAAGGTGGGGGATACTTTTTATATATTGAAGGGAGATGATATTTCATGTTTGATCAATTTTGCATAGTGACATACCTCATATAATGGAAAAGAGCACAGATTAGGTATCAGGCACATCTTTTAGTTCAAATGCTACCCCTATGAAAAATTCCTTTAAATCTCAGTTGTCTTATCTGCAAAATGACAGCATCATGGCCACCTCGGGGGATCACAGCAAAATCAGAATATATATAGGGCACCAGAAGAATGCCTGAGTCCAACAGACCTTGACATCACTACACGCCAGAGGCTGTGCTAGGCCCCAAGTCATGAAAATTCCCACAGTGCCCTGTTCTCCGTAAGACCATGGTCTGTCTGTAAGTAAAGACACAGAATGGAAGGCAACAAGAAGTAGTTATTAAACTTTCTATTCCCTTGCCAAATCATATTGTCATATTAAAAACAAAGTATAGGTTTAGCCCTAATAGATGTCTAAGCAAACAGCCATGGGAGCAAAGCTAGAAGAACAACAACTTTGGAAAAAGATAAATAAATGAGAGGCCAAGGACACTTCAAATGGGAGGTTATTTTTGAGCTGAACTTTATAGAGAAGTGGGGAGAGGATATTCCAGGAGGCAGAAACACCATGAAAAGGCACAAGGGAATGATACTATGGGGCATGCGCAGACGATAGCCAGAAGTCTTCTAAAATGAGAAAATATAAAACAAGAAAGGAGGCTGCAACAGCAAGGGGCTCAGTGATCAAGGGCTTTAGAGGACAGACTGAAGAATTTGAACTTAGGCTGGGATCAATGCGGAGCCACTTGTGAGGAGGAAAGCAGTACGTTCGGCCTGTGCTCTAGAGTGGAAGTTCAATTTGCAGTGTGGAGAACTGAATGGATGGTGGCTAGGCCGAAGGCAAGGAGACAAGTCAGAATAATGTGGGAAACAACAGAGATGATGACAACTGAAAGTAGAGCTGGCTAGCGGGAACGGAAGGGAAGGGAACTATTAGACATTTGGGGACATGCTTCATTAGCCTATCTGGTCAGATTATCAGAGAAAGTACTTACCTCTTCATTGTCATCCATTAAAACTTGCTGGGGCATTACTCTGAAGTAAGGGCACCATGGAGGCACTCCCCCTCCTTTGTCTTGGAGGGGGTACATTGGGAGAGACGGGAAGCAGGCGGAGAAATCTGTTTGTTCATCTGCTCTCTCTACCCAAAACTGAACTCTCACTTCTGTTTGAAGTTCTCAATATGTCATAGTGCCAGCTTTCAGAAAGAAACTCAAAGAGGAGAAAAGGATAGTTAGTGTGGGAGGGATGAACAGGAGAACCAGGGAAGAGATTTTTGAGCTTTTGGACAAAGTAATTATGCTCTAACCGAGACGGACCAAGAGGCCTCTCCACCACCTTACCAAGTCTCCTGGTATCACACAGCCTCAGCCGCAGCAGCTGTGGCAGGAAGATGGTGGCAAATGACACCTGTGCTGCCCTGGAGACAAAGGAAGTGTAAGGAGCTGACATGCCTGAAAATTCTTGGCAGAAGAGCTGTACGAAAATAAAGAATTATAGTTCAAGGATCACAAATGTTGATATAACGGGCAATTCAATTTTACGGAGACTAGAGACAATATCTGTGCTCCAAGAGATATTTCATAAAGATGTATGAAGACCCACAAACACAGGCATAACTCACTGGAGGCATGAAGAGCAGGGCTAAATCCAACCATTTAACCTAAGCATGTTCTACAGTATTTCAACATGCCATAGAACAACACAAAGCCTGAATCCATTATACACTGAGCTCTCTAATGATACAGAGTGGGTGTTCCTTAAGGACTTTTGCAGCATTTTAAGACTTAAATTCCTACTTTTTCCATCAATGAGATGGGAAAAAAATAATACTTATCTCACAGCAACTATGTAAACTAATATAAATAATACTTAGCACAATGCTTGACTTAACATTGGGGTTCTATACATACTAGTTTCCATTCCCCACATTTATTTAGCAAATAAGTAGTATATGTCTAGGGCAGCAGGTACCATTTTGGGATTTGATACAATGAAGAATGACAGGGTCTCTGCCCTAATGGAGATTATAACGCAGTTGAGGAAGCAAAATGAGTCAACAAAATACACTGTGACAAGTTCTATGAGGGAAGAAAAGGGTGCTGTTGTAGCGCCATCGATGAAGACAGCATGGAGGGGAGGGCTGGTGGAAAAGCTATTGTATGAAGGAGAATTAGGAAAGGTCTTTCTGAGAATACGGCAGTAAGCAGAGATTTGAAGGGCATAAGGGAGCCACCCATCAGACACACAGACAGACACACACACGGGAAGCCAGAGTCTGTGCAGAAGAAACAGCAAGTAGAAAGGAACTAAAGTGGCAGAAGGCTTGGAATGTTTGAGACACGGGAGGCCAGAGAGGCTGGACAGCAGGCAGCAGGAAGGAGAGGCGCGCAGCAGAAGCTGGAGGAATGTGGAGGATAGATCGCAGAGGGCTGTGGGCGTCGTCGTGACCATTTGGACTTACTCCACCTTCAGCGAGAAGACACGGGAAGATTTTAAAGGACTGACATGATCTGAATTACAGCATCTAACATTCTGCTTTGTGTCTAATAAGTGTTAAATAAAGGAGTGTCATATGAGTTCTATGTATTTTACATTCAAGATGTCCTTTATCTTAAAGATATGGAAGTAAATAGTATCTACCACATTTAAATAACTTACCATTTTGCTGAATGTGTTTATATTATGAGACACACCTATGGACCAGTGATCCCTGGGCCCGAGGTACTGAATTATTTTCAATCAACCAGGTATAAATCTTCTGAAGTAAATTTCTAGACTACCTAAGAGTCTAGCATAAAATCAGACTCAAAAGAGATAGCCCCCTGCTGCCACAAGATGTTTTTTGGGCTTTTCCCCCTTTCCCTAGTATCTATTTTCCTTCCTTAAAATATGGGGAAAAAAATACGAAGGCAGGAGGGTGTCCTTCCACTGACCTGCTATGACCACACCGACCGAACTACTAAGGAGAACTTTTCTTTGCCAGCTCACTGTAGTTACCAAACCATTTAGGAAAGCAAAATAATACATGCCCTACTTTTCTCCTCACATTGATTCATTTTTTTGTTTGTTTTTAATGACGTGCGGCACTCTTATTCGGGCCCAGCTCCTCTGATTCCTGGTCCTCCGACAGGCTTCTGCCTGACTTGCAGGAACCATTCCCCGTGTTCTTGCATGGCGACCTACTGCTCGGCTGGACTCCCCCTCATATCCATTCCCAGTCTCCCATTTGTTCTCACTTCCTTTCTTTTTCTCCCCTAGAGAGTCAAAGGATATAAAATTTCAGATGAAATTGTGTTAGGACCAATTTTTCACATTCTGCAATAGTCCTTCCTGTGGTTTTAACTAACTGTGTTTTTCTGGATATGCATTCAGAGGTAGGCCGTGATTTTTTTATTTTAAAAGCCCACGGGAAAAAAGTGTTCACTGTTCAGAAGCAAAGTTCTCCAGTGTGGGGCTCATGGAACACCGGTGAGATCATCATTCCGTGAACAGAAACCCCAGGTGGCCTCAGATCCTTCTCATCTTCCTCTCCAGCTGGTCCCAGAGGGAGACCATATAATGAGGTTAAAGTGGACACATAAAGATGTTAACGGTACCAGAACAAAAGCAGTAGGGCAAGGGAGCTTTCCTTTTGAATGGAGGCAGTGGGAACCAATTAACAGGTAGAGTGTCATATGGGAAAAAAAAAAATAGTTACAGCCATCAAAAATGAAATCACCTAGCAACTTCCCTGGAACCCAGAAGTGTCCAGGTAAGTGCCAGTCAAATCAGCAACTGTCTTATAGTTTACAAAACTTATTTGTCACATATCACCACATCTCGCTTTCACAAGGCACACTCGGGGAAAGTTAGAAACTTGTCATGGTCAAGCCGATGGAGGAAGTCTGCATAGAACTCACAGTCTAGAATCAGACCAGCTCAGCTCCAGGACACGATGCTCCCACTTAGCTGTGTGGCCCTGAGCAAATTATTTCACCTGCCAAAGCTCTAGTACTCTGGACTATACTAATAACAAATATGGGATAATACCTGCTTCAGGGGTCCTAAATAATCAAGATCATCCATGCAGCAAATACACTATGCTTTCTAGTACATAGCAACCACATAAACACTGCTATTTTTACAACCATAAAACTAAGATTGAGACCCAAAACCCAACCTCACATCCCATGATCTGAGCTTTTGAAGCTTGAGAGATTTTGTAAATTGTCTTTCTCACATATAGTGAAAGTTAAATGATGTGCATCTGACTGAACACTTTTCTCCCTACTTTGGGATTAGCAATCATGTTATAAAGCTGTGGCAGCCACATATTTTTTAGCCTGTACCAAAAGCTTATTCGTGTTTTTTCAATAAATCCAGACTCCTTGCCCTCATCCACACCATAGCCTCGGCTGTGCATTGACTGAGGAGTGGCCTTGCTGAAATGTTTTTAGTAGAAGTGCTCCAGTCACAGAGGTGAGAGGGTTCACTGCAGACACCACTCTTTTGAGTCTACCTCCCAGAGATGGGATTTTACTCCCCACATGTGGCATCCCTTTTCCCATTACCTAAGCAAGTGCTATCTTTGCCCTTCAATTTTCCTAGCCAGCCTCTTCTGTGTATCAGTATTTCCAAAGTCCTAGAGAGATAGGACTCCACAATCCTCATCCAGAGGCCACAAAGCAAAGACCCACAGGTCTAATACAGTCACAGAGTTTGTTCCAATTTGGTCTATACATTGTATTATAACACTATGCCAACATTTAGATAATCTTGTTTTATTAAGTCTGAGTTTCTGACTCTTCTTGAACAATCGGGATATCTGGGAGTATAGCACTCACGCTGCACGCTGAAGTGAGTTGGGGCCAACCTGAAGCTGCCCTCTCTGGTGGATCAGGAGCCCTCCAGGTTGCCGTGGGCCCCTCCACTCTTCTTGTGTTACGCCTTGTCTACTTCACTCATTCTGATGACGTGCCTGGGCCCTATAGGCATCTGAGTTGTAAACTCTTGGGCTATATCCTCCAAGGACTTGGTAATTATACCTTTCCATTTGCTAATCTTTCATTACTCTGTATTTTGTTTTTGATCTTTTGAAGGTTAGGAATCCTCACTATTAATGAGTTCTAAGGCCTAGCACATCCCTGAGTTCCCATGTAGTCATTGCTCTATGTTAACAATGAGAACATTCACTCTGAATTGTCTGGCAGCTCTTCACATCCTCCTTCCTGCTCTCCTGCCTGACCAACCCTGTAAAGTTGCAGAGCTTTACTAAGTTCTGTATTACTCAGGCCAGTATCCAGTTTTGAACACTGATCTTTAAAGCAGCTGTTGAGAGACCAGCACATCTTTAGAATTCAGCGACTTCTAACCATAGCCCCAGCTTGTCATCTGAAGTTTAAAAGTTACTATGTCATCTTACCCTTGTTTTCTAACTCTCCAGTCATGCCACCAACAGTATTCATTTACTAAATGACACTTAACTATGTAAAATCGTTGGCTTTTTATAAAGGTTACATGTCAAATAAGTGGCATTCATCCCCATTCTTACCATTAATACCAATAAACTTTTTTTCCCATCCATGCATTTGTATTACTTATAGTCTACTTCAGAACCTAAGATGTGCTGGTGTATAAGTGAGATCAAGCAATATAAAACCTAAAGACCAGTAAGTCAGAGGAAGCACATATGTGATTTGAAAAATGAAGATGAAAGATAAACATATTCTAAATCTGGATAAAATGACAGCTACTATAAGTCAACACAAAACTTAACTCTGAGTTTCCTGGCAGGCAAGGGAAATAGGAAACATGCTCACTACTCCATGCCTGGATTATTTCAACAATTTCCTAGCTGATCTTCCTATTTGCTCTAGTCTAAAATCATGCTGTATACCTCTGTCAGATCACTTACAATAAACAAAACAAAACATATCTTACCATATTTTAGCAGGTTTACTCCTTTGCTTACCTCTCACTTTTAAAAGGTTCTACGCATTTAAGTACATATTGGGAGTAAATGATGTCCGGCAAAGGCAATAGACCCATGTCTGCAGAACCCAACCAGATCTTTCCCCTTGTCTATCCCAGCACATAATAAAGTCCCCCTCTTATACTGTCTAGTCCTGTCCCTGTCTGGGTGATACAGCTCCCTCCCAGTCTGACACCCCTTGTGCAGACATGACTATGGTATGGCTGTGGCTCTGGCCTGAGCCCCAGTGGTATTACCCACCAGGAGTTTAGAGATGCCTAAGAATATCTGGTCAACTCAATAGAAGTCTACAGATGAGGGACTATGGAGTCCCTGAATAAAGAAAGGGGCTGACACAATGCACCTGATGAAGAATGCAGCTTTAGTGGTAAGGAGGAGGAAAATATGAGCAGAATATCATGTTTGTCAAAAGATTTTTCCTTGGGTACAGCTCCCTCTCCTGTTCTGCTTACCCCTGGTTGGACTCGTGATTGAGCCCTGGGAGGCAGGAGCTACGAGTAGGAAAGTAAAGCTCTAAGTTTTCTTTATTATAACACATCAGGCCAGCACATATCTGCAACAGAGGTCATGACTATAATGACAGAGAAAGCCAGAAACTTGAAGGCCTGAGCTCCATCCACCAGACGCACCAGGGCCAGTACCCCAGCACACGCCTCCTGGAAGCTCTGCAGGAGGGGTGGTACACAGCAGGCCGGGAATGAGTGGTGGCCTGTTCTAGGGAGGGGGTGGGTGGTATGGGAAGAGAAACAGAGCAACCTAAACAGGATGCCACAAGGTATCTTTTTAGACTCATCTGTGAAATCGCCTCTTGTGATTTCCTGAAATACTCTGTGGAACATTCGTGAGTATATGATCCTGTAATACTAGGAGAATTCAAAGACTGGTTACAGTGATATATCTCTTCCAGAACAGGAACTTTGGCCAGGATTAAGGAGTCTTGGTGCCACAACTATATAAATTCCTTCTGAGATCCCTGGACAGACCGACGACCTAGGCTGACACGGAGCTGACGTGTCTGTCAAGCACCGGGCCTTACACCTTCTGCGTCGGGCTTGCCTGTGACACCTGATTGCCCCCCACTGCCCCTGGAACAAAGCTCCGTTCCAGTTAGGCTACAGCCGCCCGTGGGCACAGTGCTCTTCCCCACACCCAAGTCACCACTTGCCTACTAACATCAACTCTGCTCTTAATATCAGTGTAAATTTCACAGTCGCCGCAGATTCGCATCCCAGTATTGCTATGAGGCATGTAGCTCGAGAGTCATTGGTCGCACATATATACCCAGCTTAATCATTTTAACAGACTTCAAGAAACATGGAAGTTATATGCCATCTTTAATTAACCAGTAATAATATATCTAACTTTATATGCTCAGCAATGTTCTGGATACACACACTGAAGAGAAGACAGTTAGCATTCCAAAGGGGTTTTCCAGGGCAGCCCTTTAACGATATGAGACAGTAAGTAATTGAATGGGCCAGATCATTAAGGGTAGTCAGAGATGATCTTGCGAAAACAACGAAATTGAGCTGGTTGTTGAGGGACGGATGGGAAGGGAGTATGACAGTCAGGGAGGAGAATGGAAAACCACCTGGCGCCTACGGGGCCCATCTTACACGTTCCACCCACCCGTGAACTGCCAGACTTGCCGTCCTCCGGAACACGTATTCCCGCGCTCTCCCTTCTCCACGCTCTCCCCTCTGCTGCCTTTCCTATGCGATGACATCCCCTAACCTTCAAAATCTACTTAGAAAGTTTCTTGGCACCCCTTTGCTTCTCAGGTAAATGTAACTGCTCTTCTTTCTAAATGGTCAGAAATACATTCATTCCCCAGCTACCACTTGCCACGTCACTACTAGCAACCAACATCATTGTCTTTTCTACTTTACTGTGGATTCCCTAAACCATATTTTGGCGTCCTTGGTTCAGGCACCTGTACACAGCCTGGCATACAATAGGGGCTTGGTGAATATTGATTAAATCCCCAAAAAACTAATTAAATAACTAGGCACCAAGATATAACATAGCTAACGTGTGATATTCTAGCTAATCCAACCCGACAGACCACATATTAGTTACACATTAAAAGCTACCCCAAAACTCAGTGGATAAGAATATTTACCAATTCATCATTTCTGTTAGAAATTTAGGCTCAGGGCCTCATACAAAGCTGAAGTCAAGTAGTGGGTTGGGGCTGCGGTCACATCCAGGCTCTGCTAGAGAGCCTCTACCCCCAGCCTTCCCTGCATGGCTACTGGCAGGGCTCAGGCCCTCACTGGCCACTGGCAGAGACGATCCCTCCTCAAGCAGGCCTTTCATAAGGGGGGCCACAAATGATAGCTGGCTTCTCTTGAATAAGTGAGAATGCCTAAGACAGAAACCACAGTCTTTTTACAATCTCAGAGGTGACATTCCTTTATTTTTATTATATGCTTTCCTTAGAAACCAGTCAAGTTCAGTTCACACTCAATGGGAAAGGATATACAGGAGCCTAAGTAAAAGGAGATGGGTTATTGGTTGCTATCTCAGAGGCTGCCTACCAGAGAGGATTTGACAAGTGCTCAGGAATAGATAAAGGTGCTTCTTGAGGGATGGGTGGGAACCAGATCACCTTATAAGCCATGCTAACAAATCTGGAATTTATGCTAATGATCATGGAGCCGTCAATGAAATTATCACATAATAAATCCATACATTAACATTATTTTGAATGTTTAAAAATGTTTGAGATGCATCCATTGGTTTACAGTGATACTAGAAGCAGGAAAGCTAGTTAAAAGGCAATTATACCAGAGGTGAGGTCTCCCTTGGTGATTTTTTTTCATTCAACAAATAATTATTTTGCTCCTGTCTTTCAGGATTCTTTTGAGTATTCAAGAAGCACCATGTGTGAATTATTTGTAAGTATATATAAATAAGGTATTCTGCCCAATGGTTATACCTTGCATATATAAAGAGATGCATTTGGAAAGAGGTTAAAACAGCAGAAGGTCATCCAGAGCATCAAAGACAAGGGCAGACTGAGAAGCTGTTACAGACTGAGGGACTCGAAGGAGACGCGGTAACTATATGCAACATAGTATCCTGGAACTGACAAAAAGACATTAGTAAACAAACTAGGAACATTAAAATGTGGAGTTTAGTTAGTGGTATCATGCCAGTGTTAATGTCTTAGTTTTACTAACGGTACCGTGGTTAACATTACAGAAAGATGGGGGAAGCATACACAGAAAAAAGTCTTTGCAACTCTTCCATAAATCTAAATTTCAAAATATAACATTAAGAAAAATCCAGCTGACAAATCCAGAAGAAACTTGGATATGACTGCCATTAAAAATCACTGGTCTTGTTTATTGGGAGAAACTTAAAAATCAAAGGCTGTGGGTGGTAGATGGTGGAAATACTGCCAGACTCCCAGCTCTGGTATCACAGTGAGGAAGTAGAGCTCACCATGTTCTCAGAAGGGTTTCATGCTGATAAAAATAAGTTAGGCAAAGGCCCTCTGGAAAAAATCTGAAATTATTAGTGTGATAAACGTGATTTTTGTTCACGAATCCATAGTTCATATTTAAAGGGAAAGCAGAACCCATTATTTGAGGAACTAAATATACACACTGTAACACAACTAGAGAACTCGTTTCTCCTGAAAGGTGTAAGCAGGTAGAAAGAGAAACATTTTTTTTGAATATTGAAGGTCCCTTTGCAGATGCTTGCTTTTGCTTTCCACACGGTGTGGTTTGGTCCCTAAAACAAGTCCACTTACCTGTGGGGTTAAGTGGGGACTTGAACTGTGTTTCCTGAAGCAGGTAATTCCCACTAGTTATCAGTAGAGCAGGGTAAATCTGGTACCCAGGGTTAGCTCAGTCAGTGTTCTTTAATAGATTTGCTTTAGCCATGGAATGCTCTATCAGGAATAGAGCTAGATCCTGAGTGAATAAGGCACAGGACGGGAGACTTTATTTTAGATTTAAAAAAAAAATCAACCCTCAATTTATCTGCTTTTTATTTCAGGTCTCCAGGTAAATCGTAAAAAGGCAGAGAGACTGCAATCCCTGAGCGTTTGAACCAGGCTGCTGTCCCTGGTGCTGCTGTTCTAGCCCTTTTCTCCCCCAGGAAAGGCTAAGCTGAACACCATGAATTGTAATACTAGTAAATGCTTAGTCAATACGGCAGAAACTTTAAGAGGTAATGTGTCCAAACTTCTAGAAAGGCATGTATTTAGTGTTTAAAAATATCTATGTTCTGCTCCTATACTTAGGATGTAGATATCAATTAACCAGGATTGCAAAGTCTTCATGGGGATAAAAATGTATCTCAGATGACTGCTTGGAATGAACTGTGCCCCACCCCTGACCAGCTGAAGCCCCAATCCCCAGTAAGATGGGATTTGGAAATGTGGTCCTTGGGAGGGAATTAGGTTAAATCAGTTCATGGTAAGTCCCTCATGATGAAATTAGTGCCGTTAAAAGAGATACCAGAGAGCTTGCTGGCTTGCTTCTCTCACCCCGTTAGCTGAGGACAGAGAGATGGCCAGAGGGAAGTCAAGAAGAGAACCCTCATCAGGGGACCAAACTGGGCTAAGAAATGCCCAGCTAACTACTGGTAAACATATCTGAGTGTGTCTGTGAGGGTATCGGGAAGAAAATAGCATTTGAATCAGTAAGGAAGGCAGCCCTCACCAATGAGGTTGGGTTCATCTGATATGTCCAGACCTGAATAGAAAAAGGAAGGGTAAAGTCAGTCTCTCTGCTTAAGCAGAGACATCCACATTCTCATTTCCAGTTCTCAGGTGGTTTTGACTCACATGGAACTCACACCATCAGACCATCCATTCTCAGGTCTTTGGACTCAGACTGAGTTACACCACAGCTTTCCTGATTCACTAGCTTGCAGAGGGCAGATCATGGGACTACTTGGTCTCCATAACTGTGTGAGCCAATTCCTGTAAGTCTCCTTATATATCCTATTGGTTCTTTTTCTCTGAAACTCTAATACACACTGTCAAGTTCACAGCGCAGCAGAGGAAAACAAGAGTAATGGAGATCTTGCTTTTTTGCTTCTAGCAATATTCCAGCAGCCTAACTGTTAGCAAGAGCTGGCTGCTGCTACACTGGAACCACAAACATATGGGTAACCCACTAGCCAAATAAATCACCCTCCTAGCAATCGCACATCATTTGTGTTCAGGAATGTATTATAACACAGAGTAAATTTATAAGTGAAGTGCTTTCTAAGTAGCTTTTATTTTACAGCACTTGAATGATTAGCAAACAAGTTAGAAACAAAGAGGTGAAAGAAAAGACAGATGCCACAGGCTTCTCCAGAGAAGAAGCCCTAATGAATTATATAAGAAGCCCTAGTGAGGCCAACTGAAGCCAAAAGTCCTCAGACTTTAGCACACATCAGAATCTGGATATGAAATTTCTGAGTCAGCTGGAGGAGGGAAGGATATGGACCCGGCAGAGAGGGAACTTACATGCCTAACAAGTTCTCAGGTGACGTTAATATTGCTGGTATAAGGATCACATTGAGAAATGCTAGTGCAAGGAAAGAACTCTTGTTACAGATTTCTCAGGCAAATACTATCAAGAACTCTAATTGCCTCTTATTACTCGAGAAAATTTGACAGGCCACCATCTGCCATCAGTAACATTAGTAGCCTTCTCCCTAACAAATGAAGATATTCCTTATTAGCTAAATGTTCATGTGCCCAAAGTCAAGGAAAGGGAAACATGAAATATTCTTTTGTTTTAAGACACTAGGCATGTCATGGATGAAATAGGCAACATTAAAAAGTTAAAAAAATATTTTAATTCAAGCGCCTTGCCTCACATAACCCTGACTTGAATTATTATTGAGAATAGGTTTTGCAATAGATCATTACTGGTCAGATGTTGTTTTATAAATAATAATTCTATTTTATAATTTTTATATACCCTATATATATTGGATAACCCAGTAAAGAGTTTAATAAATCCCATTAATGTAAAATTGACATTTGTTTAAAATAAAAAGCACACACAACTTTGGGACGCACTGTGCAATCAGGCGGCATAGGTACTGTCTTCCACAGCCTGGAGATTTTGAAATGAAATATTTGTTCTGCTCTTTGAAGTTTCTTCATGAACTTTAGGACATTATACTGCTGAAAATAAAAATCCCCACCCCACGTGGAAATAACTGTTTTTGGCTATAGAAATAAGTAACCGGCAGAACTAGTCACAAACCAGTCCCAACCCACCAGCACAGTGTCCTTCAGCAACTACACACCTGGGAGAAAAAAAGTCAATCAACATTCCCTGAAAATAATGATTCTTTCATCACTAAAGAGCACCTGGTCCTTAAATATTTTCTGCTTCTAAAGTCTGCCAATTCTGGAACACCAGGGTTTTGTAAACCCTGTATCAGTTCAGGTCTGATTTGCTCAGAGATACTGTCACACAAGTACAGTTCTCTCCCTTAGTAAGCAATGAATTCAGTTTAATAAGAAAAAATTTAAACATTTTTGTTTCAATACTTCCTTTGGCACAGCACATTGAGAACCACTGATTGTCTGGGGCTGATTAACTCTTTTCTGAATACCTTCTTTTCTTGGGAAATGTATCATCTGTCTCATTGGTAAGACCTCTACCGGTGTTTCTCTACAGCGGGAGGGGAAGAGTTTTGCCCCAGGGGACATTTGGCAAAATCTGGAGCAGTTGTCATGACTGTGGGGAGGAGGGCTACTCACATCCAGGAGGGAGATGCGCGATGCTGCCAAATATTCTACAGTTCACAGGGCAGCCCCTCTGCCGTGAGGAGCTCTCCAGCCCAAAATGTCACTACTACTATCAAGAAATCCTGGATTAAAACAATGCCCGGAAGTGAGGCTTCCGAAAAAGGCCCTGGGAAGATTTACGTCACTTTTTTGCCTCTTCACTAGCCAATCTCCATTTTCATTGAATTTCAAGTATGTTAGTTCTTCCAAAAAGTATTTAATGAAGGTATGCCTAACAGCAGAAAAAGGGACACTATTAACCCTGCAGAAGGTAATATTTTTTCTTTTCTTTCATTAGACCTTATCAGAAACCCTTCTGGCTCAAAGGATAAAAATAGATACATTGATCAGCCAATCAAGTCTCTCGAGAATCAGCTCACTCTAGTTTCTCTGGCCTGTCTCCTATCTCTCTCCTGACTGTACCTTCCATTTCATCAGATTAAGTTGTCCAGGGCCCTCTCCCCATCTTTTAGGGCTCTCAGTCTTTCTGGTACTGACAGCTTAGAAAAATCATCTATATTTACCAATTCCTTTCCAACGTCCACTCTTCTTTTCATATTTTCAAATGCTCCTCTTAATGTCAACCAGGACACCCAGATTTCCAAATCTAACATCAACTTATCAATATTATTTCCCTTCAAACACTTTGCTATATGCCACAGAGTTGGTTCCTCTTCTTTACTTGTATAGTTTGCTCTCTAGTCTACTTTAACTCTAAATCTGATACTTGCTTTTCCTACCTTTCTTCTATTTCCCCCTAAATGTAGACACTTCCTAAGGTTTTCTCAGAGTTTTTCCTTTCTTTCCTAGTTGCCAACTATATAAGCATCCATGTCCCCAAAACCACATGCCCAGCCATAACACTGTCTCCACTACCTCATATTTACTTTGGTACAACTGGTTGTACATATACAAATTTTCTGACTTCATTACTAAAATTCATACATACTGTTGCTGTGAGTGTAGATTAGTACAGCCTCTCTGAAAAATATTTGTAGCTAAAAAAGCTGAACATTCACTTAACAGCTCGGGATTCTACTTCCCGGCGTATACCAATAGAACTGTGCATATATGTGCACCAAGGGACAACTACATTCATGGGAACAGTAGTCATCAAAGCAACAAAACTCTACCATTTTTCTATCATCGTATCAATGTCTACCACCCAAATGTCTGTCAACAGAAGGGATACATTTGTGGTGCAATCCTATGAGGTACAGAAAAAGAAATATTACATGGATGAACATGGTTGCATCTCAGGGTGCTGACCAAAAGTGAACACAAACAACATCATCTAGTATGATTTCATTTATATAAAAGCCACAGACAGACAAATCTCTGGTGATAGAAGTCCGAATAGCAATTACCTGTAGGGAGTAACGTGAGACACTTCTGGGGTGCTGGTGGTGTTCCATATCTTGATCTGGGTGGTGGTTATATGAACATATTTTTGTCTTTAGGAATTAGAGTTACCTTTGTCAGACAATTCAAATGGAATCGGGCAACCTTGTTGAGACAGGGCCAAACATGTCTTCACTACAATGTGAACATTAAACTACAATAAACCACAATGTCTCAAGAACCGACATGATTGAATTCTACTGACTGCAACCTTGCAGGTTTTCAAAATACCAGCTGTAATCAGTAACTTTGTAGTTTTAAGATTTCTCCCAACCAATCCCCACTTAACAAGAAGCACCCTTACCTGTTGCCGGCACCACTAACAATTTTTGACATACAATTTAGGTGATTTTTCTCAACCTTGCAGTTTTTGCCTTTGTAAACCTCCTCCATTTTGTTGTCTGGAGCAACACCATTCAAGTGTACCTTGACTCTGTCTCCTGGACTAACACACCGTGAATAAAATTTTGTTTAGCTTGACCAGGATCTTTGCTTCATTTTGTGGCTAACAGTTACACAGGTGTGTCCATTTCATAAAATAGCAAGCCGTACACATCTAGGTTTCATTCGCCCTTTAGGTATGTGTTATCTTTTTAATGAAAACGCTTAGATTTCAAGGATATTGCCACAGATCGTTCAAACATCTGAAAGTGTTGCCATGTTCTCTTTTGTAAGCAACAGAACCTTTACTTTATAACACCACTTTGCAGCAATCTTGTTACTCAGATGGTGTGGGATCTGTCCTCTCAGAATAAATCCTTAGATGCATAATTGTCAGATGATGGTCAGCTCCACTAAATAACTTTATAAAAGTCATAGCTATCACATTTGAGATAAATTCAAGAATAAAGACCAAAAACAATCTGCAAAATGAAAGCTACCCACCATGTCATTTTCAACACATACTTCTTACATTTTTCAAATTCTTCGTGAAGTTTGAAAATCATGTTTGATAAGACATAAGTACTTTTATAACCTTTCTGAAAACTACTCAACCTTCTTTCCAGTGTGATTGAATTTCAGTATGACTTTCCAATTTCTTAATAGGAACCACTTAATGCTAAAAACAAGAAAGTTAAACTGACTTTAACCACTTTAATATGCATGAAGCTAACATAATTGCACTAACATATTTGCTTTTATAATTTAGTATTAGAGTGAGAATTTTTGCCAATTAACTGGTTTTCCCCCTTAAGTAGGCATCATATGAAAACAGAGGTGAGTTATAGAGAAAGCCTATCAAATAAGAGTTTAACCTACTCTTGAAATTTGAATTAAGTTCTTATATAAGTTAAATTCATGTAGTTAAGAATTTTTAAAAACTAGAATGCTTTTATAAAGAAATGAGTTTAAACATTTCTATGACATTTCAAATAAATATGATTAACTGGCAAAGCTGCCTCATATTTCAGCATTTGTCATCTGGAATAGATTACTAATATTCTTTTGACTTTTCACTCTTCTCCTTTCAAAATCTATCATTTTTTACACAATAATTTATCATCTTCAGACTGTAACTTCAGTCACTGTGTCATATCAAGAACTGGAAATTCATGATTAACAAATATCTGGGACAGAGGTCAGCAAAATAGAGAAAGCATTTTGAATTTAGGGTTACTCAGCCTAATAGGCAGCCTGTGAACAGGACTGAGGTACCACAAATATTTTTGAAAGCCTTTTATATTCGTGTGTAAAAGAGACTCAACATATTTTGGAAAAAGTCAGAATTTCTTTGGATGTCTTCATACTTATTTGAAAGCTTAGTTTTTTCATTTAAACCTGTTTGAGGCGGGAACACCTCCCCCCTCTCCACCCCATTAAAGGCCACAAGGATTAATCAGGGCCTATACTTCTAGATCAGACTAGGCACCTTTGCAACACAGCTAGAAGAGGTACAAATAAGAACACTGTAACAAGGAAAATGCAAATCTGGACAGAACCACCTCAGTCTCCACGCCACAATCTCTCTAAAGGAAAGAATATAACAGAGATAGAGAACATCTAGGACATTCTTTCCTAGAGCTCTTGCCCCCTCCTCACTTGGGGTTTATTTCTACAGTCAACAAGTAAATTTGGTTCACAACTGATTTTCCAAAATTTCCAGTTGCTCCCCAATGTTTTTACATAAATGCCTTTATTTACAACTTCAAGATGTGCTGGCAATAAATAGTACATTATTAAAAGCATGCAAGAACAAAAATCAAATTCACTTACAGTTCTGTGTTCATCTCTGGTCTCTAAGGAAACACCAGTGCTTCAGGAAACCAGCCCATGTCCTGCATTAAATACATACTGCCTTCAGTCAGGAGGGAAGATTTCCCGAGACCCCAACTCTACACAGCAGCTTCCAATCCTGGATGCGCACTGGAATCACCTGGAGAACTTAAACAGGTAGCTGGTGACCCACCTCCAGAATGCGAGTTAATTGATCTGAGAGGGGCGCCTGGCATTGGAATGCTAAGCACCCAGATTGATTCTAACACGCAGACAGGGTTGGGAACCACTGCTCTAAAACTAAAATTGATTCAAATTAAAGTATAACATCTTGGGTCCTAAATTTCTCTACCATGTATTAATTTTCACTTAGGAAACAAGCTTTTAAAGGTTTAGCCCACTGAAATTGCAGCAACAAAAATAAAACGATGGATTTAATTTCAGACATTTTTGCCAACTGCCACATTAAATGAATCGGACAGCATTCACCTAAATGCTTCTACTACAATGACCACCATCAAAAGACCGACTAGACTTGTTAGTAGAGAATTGCAGCTCCTCAGAAATTCCAATACAAATGGACGACTCTTGATTCATCCTGTTTTCAACATTCCTCTTCACTAAATCATCCCCCCTCAACTTCTAGCAGCACCTCACAGAAGATGGAGAAGTGGTGCTGCCCTGGGAAATGGGGTGAGGGAAGGTGGAGGAAGCACTGATTTGCAGCATTTGCTGGGTTCCATGGTGTATATTCTCTTATCATGGCTGATTTCAACTTCCCTTGTGATTTACCAGTTAGCTTTAAAAATCGTGGGAAGTTTAACAATTTCCGAGCCGGTAGGAGCCAATCCCAGGGCTCCACTGTGAAATTATTGACATGTTTGTGTATCAGGGTCCTGAATCGGTAAGAACTGAGATTTAAGTCACATCTGACATATTTTTTCACATGTCTCCCTACAAATATTAATGTGAAAATTTTGATTTACAGTGGATTTGAGGAACTTTCCCCAGATGGGGATATTCCTGAACTATGTTTTATCCACAGTTGAGATTCAGAAATACACAGATATGTGTGTGGAACTCAGAGGCAAAAAAGTAAGAGAAGATATTTTAGTAATGTTAAGAGAGAAGCCATTACAAGAAAAGCTTTCTATCATGACCTGGGTTCAGCAATAAACCCTAAAAGTCAAAGAGTTGATATTGTTAGTCAAATTCAGAATGAGAGCAGACATGAAAAGTTATGTAGACCCAGCTAGTTTGTGTCAGGGGAAAGAAAAGGATAGTATCAGTAAGTTAAATGGTTCATGTCATTAAATTCAGGATCAGATATGCTGCAAGGTCCACTCTGTAAAGTCAGGGAGAGTCCATTTTTGCTTTTGAGAAAGGTTCTGTGAAAAGAGCTGATTATCAGAATGGTCATCTGGAAATGGGTAAGAGTACTGAGAAAGGTGGTAGAGATGGGAATTCCAGATTAAGTAGCTGAAGGTTTAAAACTACCAGAATGCTAGTTTGACTGCTAATATGTTAACATTAGGCACCTAGGGCTAAACAGATAATTCAGATTTCATCATCTCCCTCTGGCAACTGCAACTGCATATCTAGGCAGAATAGCATAGTCTCAAGAGTACACTTAGAGTCAGACTAATATCCCAACTCCACTCCTTAATATCTAGGTGTCTTGCCAGTGGGTTCCAGCCCCAGGCAAGTTCACTATGGATTCAATGAGACCAAAAAATGACAATGGAATGTTCTTGGAGTGAAAGGGTTTATACCCAACTTTATTCCCACGGTGGCAGGTCAATCACTAGAATCCTGTCCACTCAGAGCGAGTCTGCATGCAGTAAGCTGGTCTCTGCCTCTGGGCCGCTCTACCCCTGCAACTGTCTCAGTCTCTGTCCTCGGCACTCCCACCACTCCAGTCTTGCAGCCATGCCACCATGTGGCCCAAAGCACTGGGTGGAATTCTTTATACAGAGTCAATAACAACGTATTGCCCACACGTGTGTAGTGAGCTAGCTGACAAGGGCCAGGTGAGAATCCTGGCCACAGGAACCTTCACTCTATCCCCACTCTACCCCTCCAGGATTCCTGCCTCTCATCTATGGGTCCTCAATCCTCTGCAGCGGTCCCTGTGCAAGGAAGTTGGCACATTGTAACCAAATTCCATAATAACATAATACAACATACAAATTATAATAACCCTCAAGCCTGAGGAGATCCATTGCCACCAAGCGGTCATCCTGGCTGTACTCAAACCAGCTCTACTCAAATGAGTTAACCAAAAGGACCACGGGTGGGCCTTACAGGACTCACCTTCTCCAGCCTCCCCAGCAGACAGTCTTGCAGAAACACAGGCCAATCTTGTCGCTTTGTCTCTGGCTTCTGCTTAATCCTAAGTGGCCTGAACCGCTGCTCCGGTCTCAGTTGTTGCGGCAGCTCCAGTAAGATTCTATTTGACTTTCCATCCAATTTCTTTCTGTCTTCTGCCTTTATCAAATCAACCCACATCTGGGTCCTCGTGACCTTCACGGGGCCCTTTAAATTCTTCCTTTGAGAGGCAGACCGTATTTCCTTTCATTGCTTAAGCCTGAGGACAGAAGCAGAGCGTGGAGTGCTCCATGACCTGGGGAGGGGGCTGCACCTCTCCTGGAGGAGCCCGAGGTTGCCAAGTCTTTATTTTCTTTTGGGCTTTCCACCAGCCTTCAACAGGAGGGGCTGATGCCTCCGACACCAGCAGGCCCCCCACCCCACCGATTCATCAAACCTCAGCTCCTCACGCTGACTACATCCTTCACCTGTGCCAGGGCACCTGGCAGCCTGCGCTCTCGGGCCGCTTCCTCTCGGGCCACCACGACATCCTTTACCACTTCCACAGCACCTCACAGGAATGCCATTTCCGTCACTAACAAATTTTTTACTTCCTCAATGGTACCTTGCAGCTCAAATTCTCATGCTTCCTGCAGGTGCACGTCTTTTTCCCTTATGGCCTTTCTCATTGTAAGAAAAAAACTTCCTATGGTTCCTGAGGCCTCACGGGCACTCTGTTTCTCTAAGGAATTCCCTATTTTGCTGAGGGCCAACTTCACCACCTCAGGGGTTGCCTCCACCCCTTCCCAGTCTTGGGGTGGGGCCCAGTCCTCTCAGAAGCAAGCCAGCTGGGCCACATGCTCACTGGGGGACACCTGAATGTCTCCCCATCCATAGGGGCAGTCCTTTGAAACGCTCCTCCCATGAGGGCAGCCTGACCTTTTCCTTAGTCAACAATAAATCCTACCATCGCCAATTGTCTTGCCAATGGATTTCAGCCCAGGCAAGTTCACTATGATTTCAAGGAAACCAAAAAATGCCAATGGAATGTTCTTGGGATGAAAGGGTTATACCCAACTTTACTCCCACGGTGGCAGGTCCATCACTAGAATCCCGTCCACTCAGAGCGAGTCTGCATGCAGCAAGCCAGTCTCTGCCTCTGGGCCTCCCTGTCCTCAGCGCTGCCACCACTCCAGTCTCATTTCCACTCTCCTGCAGCTGTGCCAGGCACCGCCCAGAGCACTGGGCAGAGCTCTTTATATAGAGTCAATAACAATGTATTGTCCCCACGTGTGTAGTGAGCCAGCTGACCAGGACCAGGTGAGAATCCTGGCCACAGGAACCTTCACTTTATCCACACTAGGTAACCTTGTGACAGTCTCCGTGTATCAGTTTTCTCTTCTTTAAAATGGAGATAATGATAGTATGTACTTATCACAGGGTTATTAGAAGAAAATATTAGAAGAAAACTATTAGAAGAAAATATCTATTATTAGATGAAATTATACCATCAAAGCATTCAGCATAATGTATACATGAAATATCCTACTGCTTTGGCCAGGGGAATCAAGGAATTATGAGTAAAAGACAGTATAGTGATGTATATGTTATTACCCACCCTTGAGGGAAAACTGTGTTACAGGAATGAAATATTTGTTCAAGTTCATGCATTAGTAAGTTGTGATCCAGAATTTAACCTGAGTCAGCCTCATCCTGAAGCTTCTGCCCGTCCCACACAGGTTCTTCCTCCCAACGCAGAAGGCCACAACGGTACGAATGGATTGTCCAAGGTGCTTACTTCTACTGGAGGTGATCTAGATGATAGATGTCTTAGTGCTAAGTTTTTTGTTTCTTTATAAAGGGTCAAGCTTGTGAAAGCTATACGAGCAAAAAAGTACCCCCCAAAATCTGATTAGCAACAATTTTCTGCAGCAGGCTCCCATTTCTTTGCTCCCACACCTCTCTTCTATAGGCATTGTATTTGTCCATCCAGGGCATAAGCAGAAGTCAAATGATGTAGTTTGTACAGCTAGCTATTTCCTATTCTGCCTGGACCAGAGCTCCCTGTCCCAGCACACCCTCAGGGGCGGTGCTCCATGCCACACCATGCAGTTGCAGCCTATCCACCAGCCAGCTACTTTCTCCTACTTCCATTCTGGACATTTCTCTTTGTTATTGTTTCTCGGAAATGATGACATACACTCTTTCCCAAATGTGTGTAAAACAAACAAAGGTCCTAGATATACTAATAAGTGCGTGGTGAAAGAAACCATTATGTGGCCAAATAAATTTGGGAAGTTCTAGGCTAAACAAACTTTAATATCCGAGAATTTAATATTCTAATGCATATTAGATATCTTCAAGAGCGAAACGCAATATGCAAAATTTGCAAATACATTTTTAGAAACATGGAGCACCCCTTGCTCATCCATACTATGTTCATTAACTTTGCTTTTTAAGGGTGGTAGCTTCCAGTCATTTGCCCTTCTCTTCACTTGCTGGTCCTGCAAAGCAGATTCACTAGCAAAAGTATTCCATTAATAGCTGCAACTTAGGTTCTTGTCCAGTGAATTATGAAATACAACTGCAAGAATATGGTACAAAATATTTAGAACATGTCCCTACCTGAGGCTGAACTTGCGATCCCCCTTTCACTGCAACAGAAAACTCCTATGAAGCAAGAAGCAGAGCTTTCCAAGCATATCTAAAATATGTGGATAGCTGGTTAATTGGATAATAAACTCTCGGGACAGTTGGAATAATGAAGGGCACTTGTTATTTGGATTAGAGCATAAACCAATATATTGAAAACAATATAAACTAATCATGCAGAATGAAGAAATGATTAACATGTGATAAAGTTAACTGGGGAATGCCTACCTAGCTTAACAATAATCTGTTTGAAAACATTTTGAGTCCCAACTGTATATTCCTTTTTCCACTGGGCAATTTTCCCTCCATTTTCCCCTCTCTTATCATCATTTGCTTTTTACGGACAGGCTGGAATACTGCCAGGTGGATTTTACTACACTCTGAATGGCCAAATTTTTATTCTCCTACGATTGTATTATGGATAACCTGGGGCTGTTTTATGTGTTGTTGAACCTTCTCTTTTCACCTTTGCACCACGTTTGTCCATGCTTAATTTGAGAAGAAGGTGAATCTCTTCAATCTTGAATTAAGAGACTACTGGAACTTCTTTTAGCTTAAAATTTTCTTCTCCTCTGTTTAGAAACAGCAAGGAGTGAAGAAACTACTAAATGAATCTGTCCCCTCAGCTACAGTCCTACCAAGCAATCCTTTACTCTGCTGCACTGATGAATAACAAAATTAGTTAAGTATAATAGTAACTGACTTGGGGAGAGATTAATTTGCTAAAAATAGCAAGTATTTCAGGAAAGATACGGAGAATGGTTGAATTTTCTCATTTTGGAAGTGCCAGCATTTTGCTATTCTTTGGAAATAAATAAGCCCTGAAAAAAATGTTCTCTATATAATCATATACAAATTATTGGCATTATTACTTATTTAAGGAGCTGCTAATGGTAACATTGGTTAAAGTGCTATGAATAACTGAAATGAGATGTGGTACCTACTTACTAAATAATAGGCATTATTATGCTAAGGTGAATGTGTTATAGATTGACTCTCCTGGAGTCATAAAATAAAGCAGACATAGATCAGAGTGGTTAGTATATATAGGAAGCTACCACGAACACGTGTTTTTACAGCTTGCTAATAATGGGGAGGAGACACGGGAGTAAATGTAAACTTGAGCACGAAGGCAAAGATAGCATCCCTATTTTATTAGGCAAGGGAGACTAGGAATGAAACGAAATCATGGAATCTTGACCCAAAAAGTTCTAGGTTCATTTAAATAAGCCTGGGGGAAAAGCCTTTTAAAAAGTCTGGGGAAAACACCGGACTAAAACTATCTTCATATAAAAAGGTGAGGAAAAACTACACACTGAATACAAATCTATATGTAAAGCACGTATATGTTTTTTAATGTGATTTTAAAATACGGGGTTTTTCTTTTGAGGTCACTTAAAAACAATAGTTTTATTTTTCACAGAAGACTGCAATTTTCACAAAAAACTACACTTTCACTTAATTAACGTGCAACCCATTAAATAAACACTTGAGACCATTAAAACTATAAGTTGAAACTAAAAAGGGCAAAATGCAAAATGATTATATGTAATATTTTTAGAGGTGCTCTTTAAAAAGGCTTTATTAACCATCATCTGGTTCCTACGTCCAGTTGCCTCTCTATCATTCCTTTGCCTAGCAACAATATAACATTAAAATGCTATGCTGCTCTGGAACACATATTGCCTTAATATCTTTGCCTATCTTTATGATCTGTAATGTGGTTGTTAAAATGATTGCACAAATGCTTTTGTTATAATAGTGCGGATGGAAGGGGGCAGGCATTAATTATATCGCTCAATGTGAGCGCAAGCCAGAATAATGACTGTGTTCATAGGGATGGCAAAAGTCACTGAACCAGTGTGGACAAAACAAAATGTGTGAGTGCATCACTGGCTGGGTAGCACACAATGTCAACTTCCTCAGCAAGATTCAACAGAAAATGAAAATAATTTGAAGGAAAAAACTATGGGTTGTGCTGAAAAGCATTTGAAAAGACAGGCTTCACTATGTGAACTGAATAGTAACAAATGAAGCATCTCAGGAATGCTAACAAGCAACCTGTAGATTTCTGTGCTTACCCAGTATCTAAACCAACCTGCATGGAGTGTAACTTAACATTTTCAGTGACCACTATTCTGCTGGGCATTATAGATCCATGGAAAATACATTGTAACTACTTACTCACCACTCTCGCTTAAGCCACCACCACTAAATCCCAGGAGATTCAATCTAATATTCAAGTATTTTTAAAGGTACTAATCACTTAAAGTTATTTCTTACCCAGACCTATGTCGCTCATGTAGTTTGTGGTGTTATCCTTTAATGGAAAAGCGCTTACTGTAAGAAAAGTGAGAACAATGTTTCGTCGTGCACTTATTCAATAATAGATATAATAAAGGGTGACTGATGTCTATAAGATTTATATTTTTAGGCTTTTTTTGGAGAAAAATATTTTTTATTTCCAGATCAGAAAGCTAGAACCCTACATCTTTAAATTATCAAAATTCTTCCTTACATTTCCCACAGAGCATTCTTACTTTTAACTATACATGTTTAAAAATAGGAAAAACTTGTTTAAAAGACCCTACAAAGATAGAAGTGTTCTCTGTCCATTTCGTTAGGTTCCAAACGCCTCAGTTCTAAATAACATGGATTTTAGTTTGTCTTTCTTTCCTGGAGTAGTCTTCAACATGGTAACAACAACAACAAATCCCCTTCTTACAGACACTTAAAAATTAGTTTCTTAGCACATAATAATCCAGGGGTCTTTTCCACTTTTGTTTTACACTTGCTAACTATATAAAACACACACACATAATTTGAAGGGATGGGGGTGGGAAACTCACTTTATCGCTCTGAAGTCCCATTAGCTGTAACGTACCAGAAATCCACTGGGTTCTCTGTTCTTCCGAGTTGAGTGCTATGAAAATATACCCCCAGAAACCATGTCAGAGGGAAGGACAAAGGGAATGTGTAAGGACAGGAAGAGGTAAGGAAAGGAAGGATGGAAATTACACTGCGCTGTGCCACAGGCCAAAGTCACTCGTTCATCCCATTATGAAACCTTTTGGAATTTGGATTCTCAACATGTAAGGAAGGAAAAGAAACTTTAAAACCAAACTGTTTATACAACAATATTAAAGTGAAAACATGTCAAATGGAATTTCATATATGCAAATAAGATGCTTTTAAATATATAACCATGCCCCAGTTCAAATTTACACTTGTTTCTATGCATTTTATATCCATCTGCAGGCAATTGCTTAATTTCCATATCAATTGCCTATAGTCACTCAGTTAATAAAGGATTCAAAACTGCACTAAGCCAGAATTATGATGATTGTTGAAGCTGGGCGTTAGGTACGTGGGAATTCACTACACTATTCTCTATTATTATACAATTTCAAATATTGAAATTTGCCATAATAGATTTCCATTCAAATTTAGTCTAAATCCCAAGCCCATACATTTTTTATTTCATACATTAGTTTTCCACACGTCCTCCCTTACTTGGGATTTGAATGGGAGATAGGAGGGGATAAATACTAAAATGACATTAAAAATAGAATATAATGGTTAAAAGAGAAGTAGAAAATAGCACGGCATTTTAGAAAAAGAAGAAATCATGCTTAACTAGAAGGATTAGGAAAATTATGAAGGATAAATCACTGACATTAGGTATGGGACTTGAAAAATGGTTAGAGGCAGTTTGGAGGGTGTTTGAAGGAAGAGGGGAAAAGAACAAAGGCAGAGAAATGGAAAAAAATCTGCACATGCTCCAGGTACAGACTGTGTGACTGCAGCAAAAAGGCCAAAGAGAAGTGTTGAAATGTAGGGGCCACGTTCTGTGATGCCTTAATGACCAAAGGTGGTGAAAAGGAGGAGTAGGGGGATAACAAAAGCTGTTTGGTTTCTTCAAATGCTTTTTTTGGAGACTGAAATAGCTCCAGAAAACTGCATGAATTGTAAGGAAACAGTTCAATTAATTATTGCAATGTGAATAATGTAACTACCACCAGATTAAATTATATAGTATTACCAGCCCCAACCCCACAAGCACAGAAGCCTCTCTCATGTCCTCTTCCCAGTTCCTACCTCTCCTGTTTCTCAAACACCCTTGATAACCTCTGCCTGGTTTTGACCTTTTATGAAAGGAATCATACAGTGTGTATTTTTTGGGTGTCTCCTTTCACTAAGCACTGTGTTTGTGATAATCATCTGCATTGTTTCCTGTAGCTGTAATTACTTCACTTTCATTGATGTTTAGCATTCCATTGTATGAAAATATGCAATTCAGTTTATCTGTTTTGATGAACACTTGGGTTTTTCAAATTTGGGGCTATTACAGATAATGCTGACATGAGCAATTTTTATATAACTTTTGGCACATGTTGGCATGTATTTCTGCTGGATATGTACCTTGTAGTAAAACTTCTGCATCATAATGTATGCATATGTTCAATGTTAGGAATAACGACAAACAGTTTTTCAAAGTGATTATAAAAATTAGCAGTATATTAGAGTTCTCATTGTTCTACATCTTTACCAACATTTAATGTAGTCACTATTTTCAATTTTTCTTGTTTTGGTGGGCTTTAGAAGTTCTTCCTTGTGGTTTTAATTATTAATGACATTGGACATGTTTTAATATTTTCATTTGTCATTGGATATCCTATTTTGTGGAGGACTTATTTCAGACTTGTGATTTTTTTCTTTACGTTGGGTTGTCCTTTGCTTACTGACTGTTAAGAATTCTTATATCATCGTGAGACATTATTGAACATATACATTGCACATACTCCTTCCACTCTGTTGCTATGTCTTCATTCCTTAAATAGCATCTTTTAATGAGTAGAAAGAAATCTTTACTAATTAACTACTATCTTTTTCATTATAATTAGGGCATTTTGTATCCAGTTAAAGAAATGATTCTTTATCCCAATGTCATGAAGATATTCTCTTTTATTATGTATAGAAATGTTATTGTTTTTCCCCTCTCACCCTTAGATCCCCAATCTTCTTGGAATTGGTTTTTGTGTACATAAACTCTCTCTCAAAAGTAAAAAGATTAAACAAATATCAAACTTCAGTAAAGCTATGCATGCTGGAGTATTTAGGAAAAAGTATATTAGTATCTGCAATTTACACTGAAATGCATTAAATAAATGGATTGATGAAAGGGAGAAGGATAGGTAGTAAGACATGCATATGTGATAAAGTAACTATAGTAAAATACTAATTGTAGCATAGTGAGTATACAAACATTCACTGTGAAATTATTTCAACTTAGCTGAATGTTTGAAAATGTTCATATGTTGTAAAATATTAATCAGTGTATTTTACTATGTTAAAAACAAAGGAAAATTGATATAACCATCTCAATATACTGAGAAAGCATTTGACAAAACTCAATACCCATTAATAATACGAACTCTCAGCAAAGTTTTCTCAACCCAATAAATGACCTGTCATGGGTTGTATTGTGACCCACAACAAGATTTGCTGAAGTCCTTATCCCTGCTCCCTGTGAATATGTGAATGTGATATTATTTGGAAATAGAGTGTTTGCAGATATAATTAATTAAGTTAAAAAAGGTCATACTGGATTCGGGTGGATCGTAAATCCAATGTCCCTGTAAGAAGACCATGTGAAGACACAGAGAGGTTAATGTGAAAATACACACACAGAGAAAATGGCCACATGAAGACAGAGGCAAAAATTGTAATAATGCAGACATAAGCCAAGAAATTGACTACCAACCACCCAAAACTAGGAAGAGGCAAGGAATTCTCCTTCTTTAGAGCTTTTGGAGAGAGTATGAGCCTTCCAACATTTTGGTTTTATTAGAATTCTAGCTTCCAGATTTTGAGAGAATAAATTTATGTTGTTTTAAGCACCCAATTTGTAGTAATTTTTCTTGCAACTCTAAGAAACTAACAGAGCACCTATGAAGAATCTACAGTTAACAGCATACTTAGTGGTAAAAATATGAACACCTTTCCTCTAACACTGGGAAATAGACATGGATGTCGGCTTTAATCACTTCTATTTAACACTCTTTGTGAGGTCTTATCCAGTGTAATAAGTCAAGAAAAAGCAATAAAGGCATACAGATTGAAACATATAAAAAAATTTTTTTAACTGTTACCAATATGAGCTTCTATGTATAAAATCCCAAGGAATCTGAAAAAAAAGTTACTAGAATTAATAAGTGGGTTTGACAAATAGCATGATACAAAGAAAACATGAAATTCCTAGCATTTTTAATAAAATATGTGTAAAATATGTACATTATAAGCTACTAAACTTTGCTAAGAGAATTTCAAGCAGACCTAAATAAATAAATATATCAATTCCATGGTTTGGAAGACTCAATTATGTTAAGATATCAATTTTCCCCAAATTGCTTTATAAACTCGATGCAGTTTCAAACAAAACCCCAGTAGGTTTTTTTCTTGTAAAAACTGACAGATCTAAAATTTACATGGAAATGCAAAGAATCTAGAATAGTTAGAACAATTTTGGAAAAAAAAATTTGGAGGGCTGACAACTGGCAGAAGACTGATATCTAAAAAGAATTTTCACAACTCAGTAATAAGAAGACAAGCAACCCAATTTTAATAATGGTCAAATAATTTTAAGAAATACTTCAGAAAACAAGATGTAGAAATGGTTAGTAATGACCAAAAACATGCTCAGCATCATTGGTCATAAGGGAAATAAAAATGTAAAACTGCAATGATAAACCACTGTGTGCTCACTAGAATTAAAAATGTTATGTAAATTGACAGAAGCAAGTGTTAGTGAGGATGTGCAACAACCAGAATTCTTGTAGGCTGCTATTGGGAGTGTAAAACCACTTTTTTTTATATTTTGAAAAACAGTTTAGCAATTTCTTAGAAAATGAAACATACATTTGCCATATGATAGAGCTATCCCACACCTAGGTATTACCCAAGAGAAATGAAGATATATGCAAACAAAAAGATTTGAATATGAATGCTTATAGCAATTTTATCCATAGTAGCATCAAACTGGAAACAATCTAAATGTCTATCAACAAGTGAATGAATAAACAATTTTTGGCATATTCAGTCAATGGAATATTACTCAACAATAAAAAAGAATCAACTATTAATATGTGCAAAGCATTGATAAATCCACCCAGAGTTATTATGAGCAAAAGAACCAAGACCCCAAAGAGTATATATTGTATGCTTCCATTTACATGAAGTTCTAGAACAGACAAACTAATATATAAAGTGTCCAACACATCAAATGTTGCCTAGGGCTTGAAGTGGATGATGGTTTACTTCCAGGGCAAAAGAAAACTTTCCCAGGTGTTGGAAATATTTTATATCCTGACTGCAGTGGTAGGTACCTGGGTAAATTTACTAGTGAACTATAACTGACCTGCACAATAAAATTCATGAATTTTCTTGCATGCAAATTATACCTACATAAAATGGATCTTAAAAAGAATTTTTTTAATGAAAAACTAAAAGGAAGGAAGGAAAGAAGAAAGAAGAGGAAAGAGGGAGAAAGGAAGGAATGAAGGAAAAAGACAGGAAGTGGGTATTACAGATGCAGTAACTATTGAAAAGAGTTCTCACGCAAAAAACTGGGAAGGGAAAGGGAAGAGGTTAAAATGAATTACAATTTAAAGTTTACAGGCTTGAAATAAGAGACCTCACAGAGCTCACGCTGAGAAAAGAGTGCCCTTTGGCTAAGGGAATATGCATGTGTTGGGCAAAAGGAGTACAGTGAATCTACTTTTTCAGGAAAAAGGGCAAAGCTACAAAATGGAACTGACAATGCCGGACTAAGGGGCCCTTGTTGAAGTGATGCTGACAGGACAGGAAAAGGAGGCACACAGAGGAAGCAGGTCCCTTCTCCCTCGTCCAAACTTTCAATCTTCCTGTCATGCTCCCTCCTTGCAGAGTCTAGGGAACAGCCATTTCCTCCATCTTCAAAGCCAGAAGCACAGTATCTCTCTCTTCTCTGACCTCTGCTTGCTTCCTTACAACTTCTTCCTAACTCTTAACCTCCTGGCCCCCTTATAAGGATCCTTGTGATTTTATTAGACCCACCCAGATAATCCAGGATAATTTCTCCAGCTCAAGATCCATAACTGAATACATTTTCAAAGTCTCTTTTCCCATGTAAGGTAACATCTTCACAGGTGCTATATTAAAATGTGGACATGTGGGGGGCATCCCTCAATCTACCATAAATAGTGTACAGAGAGAATGAGTACTTCTACTTGCAGTACCCCGGCGGAGGCATTTGGGTTCACAAGGAAGGGTAGGGTTTAGTGACGGCAACAAATGTTTTTTAAAAATGTATTTTATGGAAAAGGTTTAGTAATGAGAGTAGTTTGTTAAGTGTGGAAAAGGAGTTCTAGAAGCTAGAACTGAAAGGTTTGGTAGTGAAGGGAGTAAGCAGTGAGACGGTGAATGAAGCAAGAGCATCGTGAGGTTGAGAGTATGAGAGAGCACAAAAGACAGGAAAGGAGTCCTAAATAAATGGTGACTATGAGTGGCAGTAATTTGGAATTATCCAACATTTAAGGCTGAAACAGATAGATCTCTTGTGTCAGGGTTGAGCCCCAACATAGTACCGAGTGTCAGGAGATTCTGCATGAGTTTGTGATGGGAGACCCCAAGTAAAGTGACTAGGCTTTACTCTACTTATTTAAATTGGTAAAATAAATGTGCAATGCCTTGGAAGGGATTAGTGTGCCATTTTGTCTCTCATGCTTTTTTCTCATTTATCAGAAAGGGCATTTTATTTTATGAATAAACAAAACTGAAATGTTGAAAGCTCCTATTTTCTTGAAAATGTACAAATTTAGAGGCAATTCTGAAATTCTGAAAACTTCCATTATAGTGGAAGGAAAATTGCCTATATTTCATATATTGCATGATATAGTTATTTTATAAGCCCAAGCTGAATAGAATGAGGAATTCAATGTAGATTATATCAACTTTAAATGGTATGTTTGCAAGAAAATACAAAATACAGATAACCCCTTTGTATAACTAGCCTAGAAAAATCCTGCTTATTCTGATTCCTAATCAAATGCTGTCCATAATTTGCAAGCTATTTCAATAAAGTTTAAACATTCTTCTTATATTTTTATTTCCATATTCTCAAAATTAAATTTCTTCAGACAAATTGAGCCTAGATATAACTGCTGAAGGACAGATTGGTTATTATGGGGACTTACATAGTTAAAAACTCCAGGTGGCATCACTTTTCCCTTCTCACTTCTAGTCAAGGATAATTTTTTCAATCCTTTCCTTTGATTTTCACCCAAAATGATACAGAAGCCATGATGCTGTACAAACCTTGGTTTTAAACTTTTTGTCACTTAGGCATTTAAATCTACTTTTTCTTTTCTTGCTAAAACAGTTAAAAAGGAGAAAAATGAGAGATCCTGCCTTAAATTCTAAGAGTGCTTGGATGACCCATAAGATGTGAAGTCATAGATGGGCTCTTTCTTGATTCTCCGACCATGTGATCTAATTGTAAGAAGCACTTCCCATCCCCCGGGGTCAATTTCATCTTATCTAATAGCAAAATTTGAATGAAACAGCCAGTAACTGAATCTGACTGGTCATAGCCCTGCAGCGCGGTCAAATCATCAGCAATTTCTCTTTCAAACAGGGAAAGGGACTGGGGAGATGGGTGGGAAGGGAGGGATAAGAGGGTAAAAGGGGCATTACGATTGGCAGGCATAGGGTGGGGGGGCACGGGGGGTACTGTACAGCTCAGAGAAGACAAGTAGTGATTCTCATCTCACTACACTGATGGACAGTGACTGTAATAGGGTTGGTGGGGGGGACCTGATGAAGGGGGTAGTTTAATCATCACAATATTGCTCATGTAATTGTAGGTTAATGATACTAAAATAAAATAAATTGTAAAAAAAAAAAAAAACCACATAGGAAACAGAAATGTATTTTCTTCTTCATGACAACCAAGACAACTGATAGACAAATATAAATATAACGAGTTTATTTTTTTTTATGACTTTTCCTCTGCAGGGAAGTCATAAAGTTTAAGGCTTCTTTTTCTCTTTGTGTGCCTTATAGCTAAATGTCAGAAACTTTTCACACAAGGCTTACAAAGCAATAACAAAACTACAAATATTGGGTAAATACATTTTCCCAAGTATAAGAACATAAGGTAATTCACCCGCAATCCTTAGGACAATCGTTTAGACCTGGGGTCTGGGAAGAAAGTCTTAGGTCAACGGGTGATTTTATGATGTCACAGAACATAACAGAAATAAAAATGAGAGCTTTGTTTTGGGATGAGTTTTATCACCTGAGTGTGGTAACACTGGTTATCTTTTGTTCTGACTGGCTACAATATAAACTGCAATTAATTAAGAAAGGGGAAACAAATTAGTACTTAAATGTATATTTTTCATATGTGGAAATTTTTTAGAATAGCAAATCTTTCAAACTATGGATCATTAAATTAATTTAGTATGCCCCAAGTAGCTTTTTTTAATGAAATAAAATAGAAGTATCTAGAAAATTTTAAATAGTGAAAGTGTACAATGTTTCTTGACATTTTCAGTGGCACTACATGAGTGCACATGTATATATGCTGTTGTAAGATAAATGTATTCTCACTACAGATTGCATTCAGATTTTAAATACTGGGGTACCTGGGGAAAATAATTAGAGTGATGTCTTCTATATATAGGTAAAGCCCTGAGTTAGACTGTAAGAGAGACGAGTGAGGGTCATGAACTGCACTGGATAAACAGGAGCAAACTTGGTAAAATTCCTAACTAGTATAGAATGAAAAAGGTATGCAACACCTCAGAGAAGTCACCGAAATACAACACACTCAATATATATTATGGAACCACTCTAACACATTTGTTTCCTATTGCTGTCTATTTTATCAAGTAACTCTTCTCTATCTCATGATTAACCTATAATGCAAATATTTATCTTAATAAAGAACAATACATTTAGCCATCATTTAACAAAAATTATGTATTTCAATGAATGGTTAAGTTCTCCTGTGATTGCTAATGAATATGGTTTTAACAACTACATTTAATTCAATTAAAAGATATTAATCCTTTAAAAGTCATTTCTGTCTTTCTTCAAACAGTAGAATCGTTTTTAAAAGAGAAGTGAGTTCCAGGATGTCATCTCTTCATCGGTAGGTTTCAGACCCCTTGGAATATAAACCCAGAATCAGGCATAAATCTCAAAGCTTTTGGCCTTAAAGAACAAAATGCTCCTTCCTTCTACCTGGGGGAATAGGACTACATCAGCCAAATTAATAGGGGAGAAAGTAGAAAGTGAGCCGGTAACCCTGGCACACATTAGTTGGGCAATTTATTACCCCAAAACTGGCCTTCTCTAATACTGTTAATAACAGTATTGTTTACAATACTGTTCACAACAAAACATCTTTAGAAAATTCCTATTTCGCAAGTCTCTTTTAACAATCTGCGAAAGTTAAGTACAAGCCAGAACAGTAATCGTAAGCATGGGAAATTCAAATCTCAAGAAACATCTTAATAAACTATCTAACTTTACACCTCAAGCAACTACAAAAAAAAAAAAGAATAAATGAAGCACAAATTTAGACAATATAAGGAGATCTTTAAGGAACTGCAGAGATTTTTTTTAAAGGGATTTAAAAATTGTTCAGGTATAATAGGCTGAGTCATTACTAGTAATAAAACTAAGTAGAAGTAATTTAATGTGCTAAATGTCTCACCTTGACTAATTAGTAGATTTGGAATAATTTTATACTGAGAGGTCTGATTCAAAGTGCTAATGAATATTTTAACAGTAGTAGTACATGATAATCCCCAAAGAAATTACCAGTTGAGCTGAGGGCTGAAAGGAGTACGTGCTGCAAAATCCTTCTTGCTTTAGTCGAGGACCTCTAGTTTCAAACACCAGAGGAAACAAGTGGTGACATGGCAAATAGCTCCTGGTGATCCAGAGGAAGGGGATGCCAGGAGAAGGATACTCTTAAAAACAAAAAGGTTTTTTTTGATTACATTTTCAAGTTTAATTTCATCTAAAATATTTACATATGGTTTAGGAAAAAAAATGGACATTTCTCATTGCATTTCAATCACACACAGACTCTCTATATTCTAAGCAAAATCACTTAAGGCCAGGGTTCATTTATTTTGGGTTCACATTTTCCAAAAGACTTCTATCTGAATCTCTTACTGGAAATGTTTCCAGTAAATTTATCTCTTTGGAACTAAAGAGAGGAAAAGATAATTGAGGTGATTCATTTGTTCTTTTGGGATTGAATTTAAGGGTAAAACAAAATAAGAACTACCATAACATTGTTAATTACTTTCTGGAGGACCTAAGGATTCTCTCACTCAGCACCTCAATCTATTCACACCCTTATTGATATCAAGTAAGGGAAAGTCTCAGTGCTTGGGACATAGAGGAGAAACAATAGAGCTGATGATAATGAATATTTATTGAGTTGTTACTATGTACTAGGCACTCTTTGTGCTTTACATGCATTCATTAACTAAGCTTTACATGCATTCATTCATTCAGTAATGCCAATAGTCCAATATGCCACTGAACTGTGGTACTTATACTAACTTACTGTGAGAAACTGAGGCTCATATAGGTAAATTTTACTTTGTGAAGTTAGTAATAAAGTCTAGATTTGAATTCAGACAGTATGATAATACAGTCCATAGTCTTAGCCACTACTCTGTACTGTCTCAGAATAAAGAAGACAAAGAAAAACAAAATATCTAATGGTACATAATTTTGAAATTATATTGTCACATAGAATTTGTACAAAGAATGACCAAATATCCAAAACAAAACCTAGAAAATACACCAAGAAATCCTAGGCCAGGAGCTGAGAAGTTGCAGAAAATCAATGCAATGTCTTCTTTTCCCAACTTGTGCCTCGATGAGGCTGTGGCCCACCTTGGATCTATGCAAAACATGGTAAGGAAACCAATGGACATGACCATGAGTCTGGTGGAAACAAAGAATCAGATCTACAGAGACATTTCTTGGAATCAACCAAAAAAACAGAAATATGTTTAATATATTTAAAGAAATTTTTAAAAATATAAGTATGAACTAAGAACAAGAGATTGTCAAATATTATTGGACAGATCTGAGAAAAAGCCAAATAGGACTTCTATAAATAAAAATATATTAGGATGCAACTTGATAAGTGGATTCTAAAATGCATACAGAAAGCAAAGGTCCAAAATTTGCTAAGATACTCCTCAAGTAGACTATTTGAGGGGTTTAGAAAATATCAAGACATATTAAAAAAATCTCTAGTAATTAAAGTGTATGTTACAGAGCTAATGCAGTTAAATAGAAAGCAGAAGCAGATCTACTCTCGTGTAGTATTCTAATACAACAGTGATGAATTGCGCATCAGAGGGGAAAGAATGATATTTGGTAAATGGTGAGGGGACAATTGAATACTTCATACCATGCACAAAAAGCAATTCTTGATAGATTTGCAATTTAAATAGAAAGCCAAAATTTTCAAACTTTAATAAAAATTGTAGAAAAATTTGTCACCTTGAAGAAGGGATTTTTTTTAATGACACAAACATTGCAATAGTTTTTTTAAAGTTTGATCAATTTTACTAAATAAAATTGGAATTTCTGTCCATCAAAAGATGTAATAAAGTACATGAAAAGACAGCCAAAAACTGAGAGAAAATATTTATAACACATATAAACAACAAAAGATATGTATCTGGAACATATAAAGAATGAAAAAGCAGTAAGAAATTCAATAGAAGAATGTGTGAAAGATATAAACAGGCATTCACAAAAGAGAAAAACCATTTCAAAAGACACTCAATACCATTAGTACTTGGGGAAATGAATATTTAAATTACAAGATACCATTTCACATCATATATTTTCAAAAATAAAAGCCTTACAAATAGTAACTAGACACATTATGGTGACCATTTGGTAATGTATATAAATAACAAATCACTATGTTTTATATCTGAAACTAATACAATATTGTATGTCAATTATTTTCAGTAAAAAATAAAATACGTCTTACAATACCAAGTGTTATGTCAATTATTT
>JAQQAC010020790.1:6498171-6526953 GCA_029783875.1 Phataginus tricuspis | reverse complement strand
AAAAAATAAAATACGTCTTACAATACCAAGTGTTATGTCAATTATTTTTCAGTAAAAAAATAAAATACGTCTTACAATACCAAGTGTTGGTGAGGAGGTATAGGAACATATATAAACAGGTGGTGAGACTGTCAGTACAATCATTTTGAAAAAAAATCACTTGATGTTACCTACTGAAGTTAGACATGAACCTGTCTATAACCCATGAATTTTATTCCTAAATACACACCCTAGAAAAGCTCTCATGTCCAACATAAGGTACATGTAAAAGAATGTTATTAACAATACTTTCATGACATCAAAAAAAGAAACCTCTGGAAACAACTCAAACACACATGTTATATTCATTCCATAGAAAACAGTCACTTACAGTGAATTAACTCAGTGAATCAACATGGATAACTCTCACAAATACCAGGTGTGACAGAAAGCAAGCCACAAGAAAACAGCATGGAGTATAATATTATATACTTATCAATTTCCTTAATATCCAAAAGTATATTCTTAGGAGTACAGGCATGAATATTAAAACTAAGTGAAAACCACGGCAATTAGAAACACAAAATCCAGGATAGCATTCCTCAGGAATGCAGGGTCTGTGAGGGCAAAGGGGACACCGGGGAGTTCCGAGTCCTTAACATGGATCATAACGTCCACTTCTGGGATATTTCAGAAATTCAAGATAGGTGCACACTCTTGGCATTACTATATATTGGACTTCCAACTGTCTTAACAAATAGAAATTGGTAGCATTTTAAAAGGTGATAATACTAAGACATTTTAAAAGAAATTACTTAGAGTAATGTAACAAATTTTATGAAGAGGGAAGCCTAAATGAAATAAAAATATCATCTTGAAACTATTCAATGTTTCAATCTGCACGTTCTTCCCATTTAATATATTCTAGCATTTCCAGTTACATACGTAAATAAAAAGGGTTTCAGTATATGGCACTTCCGGCTGGGCTACATACAACAAAGGGAATAATTTTGACATTGCACTTTCAAATCCAGCTCAGATCACTTGAGAGACCATGATTCTTATTTTCTCCACTTTGGCAGCGTGTATTTTACCTTGGCCTGTCACCCTAATTGTTTTTTTTACCTTAGTAAATCTCGTCTGTAATTACTTCCCAGAACTTTAGACTTTCTTCCTTCCTTCCCTTCCTCCCTCCCCTCCTTCTCTCCTCACCTTCCTCCCTACGTCCCTTCCTTCCTTTTTCTAGTACACATCCCTGCCCTGCTCCCACATGGAATGGCTTCAGATCTTACGTGCCCTACATCAAAACAAAGGCATGGCAAGCATGTAAGAAGATACGTAGCTACTTCATGAGATCTCTAGCAAACGTGTTGCCCAAACATTTACAGATTGCAACACATTTTATTTTGCTTTCTCGCTATTTCTCTTGCAACTACTTTATTACACTGCTATTTAAAAACTGTGTGAGTTTGCTATGAATTTTATTGCCAGATAATGAAATATTTATTAAAAGCAGTGTGGTAGGTAGAGAGGTGTTTATTTCACCGTGATTTATTATACCTCTCATATATATGCCATCGCATCTGCCTGAAATAGTTCATAGTAAGGGAAAGAACTCTTTTCTTCAAATAGTGCAGCAGCTGTGTGAGTAATATCTAATATTTGCTTGACCCGGAGATGGTAAATGGCGAGGGTGGGCGGGGTGTCATTGGAAACGCATGTGAGATATCAACGGATATTCTAGTCAGAAACCTAAAGAGCAAGGGGACATTCCACATTCTTTTGCCAGAAACGTCCCCCACATCCAGGTACCCCGGAGGGCAAAGAGATGCAGTTTCTAAAAAGCCTTAAAGTTTAACCTTTTCTTAATCCTCCATGGAAATAATAAAAAGAGAGTTAACGTATCGCTTGCTGTCCGCCCTAGATAGCACTGTCGTAAATCAGCGGTTTACACACACGTGAAATCTGCCCCTGCCAAAAATCTCCGCACAGGTTAGAGAAGCCTTAGGTCGTAGCACTGCCCCGCAGATAAATGCGGAGGCGGGGCACGCAGGCAAAACCACGCATGCGCAGACCCTTCCTGGAGCTGAAGAGGGACGTAGGTGTAAAAATAAAGAGCAGAGAGACAGATGACAGCCTCAAGGGGAGCTGAAAAGAACGGAGGACCCAGAGTTTGGAACTGAGGCTCAGAGCAAAAATATGTTCTTACCTTTAAGACTTTGCTTCCTAAGAGACCATAAAAAAATAAGAATCTTTGGACACAGAGGAAACAAAAAAGTCACATTTTCTGGAGTTGAGTCTAAAGTAAAGCTACAGTAAACATTAGATTCCTAGCTGCCCAACAGGACCAGAGCAAATAAGGCAGAGAAGTGGTAATGTTTACTGTAACTCAAAAGCATGATTTGCAATTGATAAAACAATAGACATAAATAACTTTACATTTGTTTGCCTGATATTTTAAGTTACATAATTTTTTCCAGATTATGTTGGTGAGAATGGTAAATGGAAGTGAAGAGATAGTAAAGAAGAAAAATATTTTATTACAAAAGGATCCGCAGGGCAGGAAAATAATCTTTTATTATAAGTTCTATTTATGTTTGAGATAGTCACAGTACATTTATCAGATTTATTATATGATAAACCTTTGCACTGCCAACATTGAATTCATTTATGTCATTTGTTTTAGCACTAATTAAAATGATTTTTAATTTCATATTACATCTTATTTTTTGTTTAATATTGGGAAATATTTTGTTTGAGGAAGAGAGACTTTTCAATTATTTTAAAATATAAACAAAGGATTGTTTATTTTTTACAACCTATTATAAAAGTAACATCTCATGTTATAGATTCAGTTCTACTTTGAAGTAAGAAAATTGTCTCCTATCAGGAATATTTCCCAAAAGTTAAGAATTCTAATTTGTCTGTTTCGCTCTGCATATCGGAAAAAAAGAACCAAAAACAGCACTGAGACCTGAGGACTAAATTAGGGACTTCTCTCCAAATTAGAATCTCCTAAAATTTGCCAAATGTTAGACACAAACGCTCTGCAAGATGCATTCAAAGTCTTGAGAAACTTTGAATATTCAAGCAGTTTTTCTTGGGAGATAAGAAGGATAGGATAGGGGCTCAGTTGATTAAACAGGACACTTTCTCTGTTACTCAGCTAATTGCACAAAAAATTCTACATGAAGGAAATTAGCGATATTCAGCTTGACCCATACTGCATTATATAAACCACTGCTGTTGAGTTTGCCCAATATTAAATATCTTGCCAAGTTCAGCTGAGAGTATACAAGATCAAGAATCTTCCAGAATGTTAAATGAGATTACTTAAAAGCATGCATATTTACCATCTGCATTCTTCAGTATTTCTAACCAAGATCTGCTTGTAAGGCAGAATACACTAAATATGAAGGAGACATGTGGTATCACATTCACTGCATATTCTGCACATTTGAGCACTTAATGATCAGTCCCAACCAACTAACCATTTCTCTTTTTTCTCCCCCAGCTCTTATTGAGATATTATTGACATATAACATATTTAAGTTTAGGTGAACAATGTGATGATTTGTTGACCACATATATTGCAAAATGAGTACCATAATAATGTTAGTTACCAACTCCAACTCATCACATAATTATCATTTTTTTTGTGTGTGGTGTTAACTTTTAAAATCTTCTGTCTTAAAAACTTTTAAGTACATATATAGTATTGTTAAATATACTTATATTGTTAAATATACTCATATTGTATATTAGATTTCCAGAACTTATTCACCTTATAGCTGGAATTTGTATCCTTGTATCCTTTATATCCACCATCTTTCTATTTCTCCCAACCCCAATACACGCACACACAAAAGTAGATTTCTAGATCATACGGCAGTTTTCTGTTCAATATTTTGAGGAAACTCCATACTGTTTTCCATGGCTGTATGAATTTACATTTCCACCAGTAATGTATGAGTTCTCTTTTCTCCACAGCCTCACCAACACTCTTTTGTCTTTTTTGTAACAGCTATTCTAACAGTTGTAAATTGGTGTGTTACTATATATTTGATCTGTATTTCCCTGATGATTAGTGATGTTGAGCATCTTTTCATGTACCTGTTGGCCACCCATATATCTCCTTTGGAAAAATGTCTATTAAGATCATTTGCCCATTTTTTAATCATATTGTTTATTTTTTTGCTATTGAGTTGTATGAATTCCTTATTATACATTTTGGATATTAACCTCTTATCAGAAAGATGGTGTAGGTAAAACTGCAATATTTCCAGAATCTCTTGCCTGACTTTAATGCATCTCCATATTGGTGTTTCCAAGGGGTAGAGAGAGGTAGTCCATTTCCATATCAATAGGTAATTATATGGGGGACTGAGGGAATATCTTGACTAGAGAGGTTGAGTGGGGTCCCTTTTTGCAGCTGGCTTGTGAGAGACACAGGAGAGCAGAAGTGGACGACTGATTGTTGGCAATAAACAAGTTTCTCCCACTTTATTTCTCCCTTTGACTGTTTTCAGCTTCAAAGGTAATTTGCCCTGGGCTGGGAAAATATTCCCCCCACCGGAGTTACATCTGGTGTTAGCCAGGAAGACCTCTGAACCCAAAATCTGTATTGATGGGTGTGACCCTTGGGCTGGCTGCCCCTAGAGATGGTGGGAGATGCCTGGAACAACCCTGTGGATAATAGGGAGGCCCCAGTGGCTGCAGCAGTGGAGGGTACAGCATCCCCAGGAGTCCTTTTTCCATGGGGCTTCCAACTGGGGAGCCCTTAGTGGGGAACTGGTGTAGGGTAAAGCAACTCCTAGATGAGTGGACCTTTCCCCAGAATTGGGGAAGGGTGGAGACACCAGAAGCTGTGGAATTAGCCCTCCATGAGATAGAAGACTGATTAGAGGCTCTGAGTGGTCATGTAAAAGCCAGAATTATGGGATGCCTGTTACTCCAGATAGTGGAAAGGATTGTCAAGGACAGAGACACACTTTGGTGTCACCTGGAGGATCGGGGTGATGACCTACGGGATGCCCTTAAGAGAGACAGTTACTAAGAAGCCAGGTCAAGCTCCTGGAAGATATGTTAGCAGTGAAGGAGGGGGCAGCAAGAAAATCTGCATTGCAGGGGGCTGTGGGGAGAGGAAGGAAAGAGTGGTGCCTTCATTTCCAGAGATGATAGAGGAGAGGATGAGGGGTGGGGCTGAGGGCCGATCTGTTGCTGAGGCCACCACGGAGGAACCAGCCTCTCTCAAGGCCCACTCGGTTGTAATTAAGAATATGAAAATGCAACAACCATGGGCACCTCAGGGGGAGGAGCCACACCCTCCCCAGGTTATAGAGCAGTCCATACTCTGCCCCATATCCAGGATGAGCTGGTGGACATGAGAATCCAGTTTTGGCAGAAGCCATCAGAACCTCTGCCTACATGGCTTTGCATCTTTGGGGTGTGAGGATGAGGGTGGAAAATATTGGTATGTTGGGTTCTGAAATGGGTAGACTAGCTTCCCTGGCGACTAACCCTTTCCTCTGGTAGTGGTTGCAAAGTGCCCATCACATCTCAGGAAATCAGGCATTTCTGGATTGGCTGACAGCAGCCATCAGGCAGTTTGGCCTAATCAGGGTGATTTACCATATTTACCCACTATCCAGCAAACATGCAGAGCTTCAGCAGATGTTATGGGAGTTGGGCATGGAAAATATCACCTAGAACATGGACCCCCCCAGGGACCCGATGAGGAGTTGTTCACTATAGGACTAAGAAATCTGGTGCTGCATACAGCTCCCCTATCTCTCTTTGGGTCCCCAGTGACTATTCTTGCCCACCACCTAGGGTAAGCCATAAGTAAGGACACTCATACTTTAGCAGATCTGGGGGAGGTTGAAACAATAAGAGCACGGAAGGAAGTACAGGCTACAACTGAAAGGAGAGGTGCAAAGGGCCCCGTGAAGGTCTCGAGGACCCAGATGTGGGTTGATTTGATAAAGGCGGGGGCAGTGAAAGAAAAACTTAATGGGCAGCCCAATAGGATCTTGTTAAAACTGTGGCACCGATTAAAGCCAGAGCAGCAGTTCCAGCTGCTGAGGTCTAGGATACAGAAGCCAGAGTCAAAGCATCATGTCCGGCCTGTGCCCCTGCAATAATTCCTGGGGGACAGTACCCAGAATCAACTGGGCCCTCACTCCCACAGGAGGATGATTGGGTGGCACAGTTTGACCGAGGGCAGGTTAAGGCTCCCACCTTGGGGGTGTGGTGGGAATGGAAGGCCACATGTAGAATTAGCAATTAATTGGTCCCCTGTGAATGTACAATGTGTCCTGGCACTGGTGGACACAGGAGCTGAATGTTCTCTGATTTATGGCAACCCTGAGTATTTTCCTGGGACCCCTGCTGTGATAGATGGCTATGGGAATAAGGCAATAAGAGTGAAGAAAGCCCAAATCTCACTGGGGATAGGGTGTTTACCCCCAAAGGAGTATACCGTGTGCATTTCCCTGTAACCATAGGCCCTGCAGAATATCAACTCCTGAATATATTTTGGGAGTTGATATCCTGCAGGGCCTATGGTTACAGACCACTGCAAGTGAGTTCAGAGTGATGGTACGTGTGATAAAGGCAGTTCTGAGGGGACATGCTAACCACCCACCTGTAGCTCTGAGGGCAACAAATACTAAGCAGTGTAAATATCTTGGGGGGCACAAGGAAATTGGAGAAACTCTACAGTAGTTGAATAAGATGGGCATCATAAATCCCACTCACAGTCCTTTAATTCCCCAGTGTGGCCAGTGAAAAAACCAGCTGGCTCCTGTTTGTATGACTATGGATTATAGGGAATTGAATAAAGTCACACCCCCTTTGCATGCTGCTGTCCCTTCTACAACAGCCCTTATGGACACCCTAGTTATGAAGTATGGACATATCATTATGTTCTGGTGTTTGCTAATGCCTTCTTCTCTATTGACATAGCACAGAAAAGTCAGGAACAGTTTGTCTTATATGGGAAGGCTGGCAGTGGACATTCACTGTCCTTCCACAGGGATACCGCCACAGTCCCTCCATTTGTCACAGACTTATAGCCCAGGATGTGGCCACATGGAGGAAACCACAAATGCTGTGGCTGTATCATTACATTGATGATATTATGCTCATCTCTGATTCTTTCAGATTTAGAAGGGGAAGTTCCTAGACTGCTGCAACATCTATAGGAGAAAGGATGGGCTGTGAACAGCACCAAGGTTCAAGGACCTGGTTTATCAGTAAAGTTCCTGGGGGTTGTCTGGTCGGGTAAAACTAAAGGTATCCCACAAGCAGTCATAGACAAGGTCCAGGCTTTCCCCATGCCTACCACTGTGGCAGTATTACAACAGTTTTTGGGGTTTTGGGGCTATTGGACAGTGTTTATCCCACACTTGACACAAATTCTGAAGCCCTTATACCAGTTGGTATGAAAGTGGGACTGGGACGAAATGTGCAGCTGTTTTTACTGCTACTAAGCAAGAAGTCAGGCCCATACAGGCCTTGAGTGTAATGGACTCTTCAAGGCCCTGTGAGCTAAAATGTTCTCTGATTTTTGGCAACCCTGAGCATTTTCCTAGGACCCCTGCTGTGATAGATGGCTATGAGAATAAGGAAATCAGAGTGAAGAAAGCCCAAATCCCATTAGAGATAGGGCGTTTACCTCCAAGGAGTATATTGTGTACATTTCTCCCATCCCTGAATATATTTTGGGAGTTGATATCCTGCAGGGCCTGTGGTTACAGACCACTGCAGGTGAGTTCAGAGTATGTGTGGTAAAGGCAGTTCTGAAGATGGTTATGGATGGAACCTTTAGCAATGGCTTGAACAGACATGTCAACCTATTGGATTCTGGTCACAACTATGGAAAGGAGCAGAGGTCTGGTACACCTTGATAGAGAAGCAACTGGCTGCTGTGTACCACGCTTGCTGGCTATGGAGCTCATCACCAAAAGAGCTCTAACCAAGGTAATAACCACCTATCCCATTGCAGGGTGGCTGTGAGACTGGACCCAAGGCCACGGAGTGGCATGGCACAGACACCAACACTGGACAAATGGGGTGTATATTTACAGAAGCATAGTGCCTTCTCTACTAGCCCTTTAAGTAGAGAACTCCAAAGCTTATTGGGACCAGGAACATACACCAGTGGAAAGCAGGAAGAACTTGCTTTTGACCACTGGTAGCCAAGAGTCATTATCAGGAGGGAAAAGCCCCTATGTCTGAAGGTGCTTGGTATACAGACAGCTCCAGTTGTGGGGAGCCCCCAAAGTGCAGGGCTGTGGTTTTCCATCCTAAGACTGAGATAATATGGATGGAGGACGGAGAGGGGGAGAGCAGCCAATGGGCTGAGTTGTGGGCACATGGCTCATGATCACCCAGGAGCCCTCCCCTCTAGTTGTTTGCACTGATGGCTGGGCCATCTATCAGCTGTTGACCCCGTGACTAGTGACATGATACCATGCCAACTGAATATTTGGTCACCAGCTGCTTTGGGGGCATGAATTAGCAAGACCTATGGGCCTCTGGTCAGACTAAGATAGTTACTGTATATCATGTGACTGGCCATTTGCCTTCAGCATCCCCAGGGAATGATGAAGCAGGCACATTGGCCCTGGCACACTGGCTAGAAGGAAAGCCTGCCTCTGATGTAGCCGGATGGTTATACCAGTGTTTGTTGCACTCAAGGCAAAAGACAATGTGGGCTGTAGCCCATTGGTGGCACTTGCCATTGACTTTTGAAGAAGTCAGTAGATCCCGGAAGGAGTGCCTTATGTGCTCTAAGAGGGACTTACACCTAGTCCTGCAGCAACATGGGACAATAGTAAAGGGGCCGATACCCCTTGTCATGTGGCAGATAGACTATATTGGTCTTCTGCCCATATCAGAAGGATATCGGTAAGCCATGACTTGTGTGGACACAGCTACTGGACAGCTGGTTGCTTTTCCTGCTCATTGTGCAGATCAGCAAATGAACAAAAGGGGCTTAGAGCACCTCTTTGCAGCCTATGGCCAGCTACAGGTGACTGAAAGCAATCAAGGCACCTACTTTACTGGTCATGCATTTCAAGAATGGGTGCAGCAATTAGGAGTAAAGTGGAAGTTTCATGTACCATATAACCCTACTGGAGCAGGCATGATAGAGAGGTACAATGGTTTGTTGAAATCTGGTCTGAAGTCGGACACCAATAGTCTACAGGGCTGATCAGTTCACTTATGGACAGTGCCATGGCTTTTGAATGAGAAGCCCTAAAAGGGAGCCTTGAGCCCTGTGGATATGCTAACTCACATTGGTGCCTCTCCTATACAACTGTATGTACAAATACGGTGTTATTAAAGCTAGGATATGGCCAGCAGAGCAACATTCTGCTGCCAGCCCCAACTGCATTAAATCCTGGAGACACTGTTGAGTGCACATGGCCCTGGACTTTTCGACACATGGATCAGTGATGGCTGGCCCTTCTGGCACCTTGGGAAGAAGGCCTAGAAACTAGCCTCTTGTATGCTCCTGATGTAACAGCATCATGGTCCCCAAAGATCATAATAGTGTACCCAAAACATCTGGGAAGTAAGAGCATCTTACAGGAAGTTGTTTTATCTTTATGATCAGTGAATATACCTCAAGTAGCCCTATATACTGACCTTTCTGTAACTTCCACAGGGAAGGGGGTGAATGTCTGCTATACTAGACCAGGGCGGGATCCCATTTCTGCCTCTGTCTTATCACAGGACCACTCTTTTGCATGCACCTACCTAATGGACAAGATTTGCCTATGCAAAAACATGTATCTTATCACCCTTAAGGTTACTTTCTCCTACAGTCCCTGTGGCCTGGACCCGGCCCCTGGCTGCAGCTGCCGCGTGATGAGTGCACGGAACTCCCTACCCATTCAGTTACTGACTGCCTGTGGAATGGGTGAGCTATGGACTTAATATGTATAGGACTAGAACCTATCTGAATCCTCTGGCTTGAGGATTATAATGATTTTATTGCTGTTGTTATTGTATGTTATTAGTCTGTTTACAGTGGTCCAGTTTTCTCACACAGGGGTCATTGTGCAAGATGGGGAGTGAGTTCATTGTGAAGTGAGATTTCTGGAGGGGTGGGCTGTGGGTAAAATTGAATCTCTGGCCTGACCCTCATGCATCTCCACATCAATAGGTGTTTCCAATGGGTGGAGAGAAGTAATCCATCTCCATATCAATTTGTAGCTGGGTCATGAGAGACACAAGAGAGCAGAAGTGGGTAACTGCTTGAAAACAATAAAGGAGTTTCTCCCACTTTATTTCTCCCTTTGACTGATTTTGGTTTCAAAGGTAATTTATCCCAGGCTGGGAAAATATTTTCCCTCCCTGGAGTCACAGATGGTTTGCAAATATTTTCTCCCATTCTGTAGGCTGCCTTTTTATTTTGCTGATTGCTTATTTCTCATACAGGAGCTTTTTAATTTGGTGAGTCCCACTTATTTCTGCTTTTGTTGCTTGCAGTTTTGATGTCATATCCAAATAGTCTTTTCCAAGACCATTGTCAAGAAGCTTTTTCCCTAGTTTTCATTGGGGAGTTTTATAGTTTCAGGTCTCACATATGAGTCTCTAATCTGCTTCAAGTTAATTTTTGTGAGTGGTGTAAAATGGGGTCCAATTTCATCTTCTGCATGTGGTTACCCAGTTTTCTCAACACCATTTATTGTAGACACTACCCTTGCCGCACTGAGTCTTCCTGGCTCCTTTGTCAAGTATTAGTTGACCATATATGTGTGGGTTTATTCCTGGACTCTCCATTTAGTTCTATTTGTCTATGTATCTATTTTAATGCCAGTACTGTTTTGATTACCATACCTTTGTGATAAAGTTTGAAATCAGGAATTGTTATGCCTCCAGCTTTGTACTTCTTTCTCAGAATGCTTTGGCAATTTGGGGTCTTTTGTGAATCCATACAGATTTTACATTTGTTTTTGCTATTACTGTAAAAAAAAGTCATTGAAATTTTGATAGGAATTGCACTGAATCTACAAATAGCTTTAGGTACTATGGACATTTTTAACAATAATAACTCTTTAAATCCTTGAACATGGTATATCTTTCCATTTGTTTGTATCATTTTCAATTTCATCAATGTCATGATTCTTAGTGTACAGATCTCTCACTTTCTGAGTTAAATCTATGCTTAAGTATTTTTGTTGTTATTGTAAATGTGAATGTTTTCCTTATTTCTTTTTCATATAGTTCTTTGTTAGTGTGCGGAAATGCAACTGATCTTTGTTCATTATGTATCCTGAAACTTTATTGAATTTGTTGATTCGTTCTAATAGTTTTTTGGTGGATTCTTTAGGATTTTCTCCATGTAAGGTCATAATCATCTGCAAACACAGTTTACTTCTTCCTTTCTAATTTGGATGCCTTTTTTTTTCTTTTTCTTGCCTGACTGCTGTGGCTAGTTCTTCCAGTCCTATGTTCAATGGGAGTGCTAAACAAGGGCAACTTGGTCATGTTCCTGATCGTAGTGGGAAAGCTTTCAAGCTTTCATTGTTGAATATGGTTGTTGTGGGTTTCTCAGATATGGCCTTTATTATGCTGAGGTGTGTCATTCTATACCCAATTTGTTAAGAGTTCCACCTTGAATGGATATTGAATTTAGTTGACTACATTTTCTGCATCTATTGAAATGAACATAGGATTTCTACCTTTCAGTCATTTATTGATTTGCATATGTTGAATCATCCTTGCACTGTAGGGAGAAATCCCACTTGATCGTGATGTTAATCATGTTTTGTCAATATTGTTTATCTTTTTTAAAAAACAGCGCTTATTTTCATTGATCTTTTCTATCATTTTTCTGGTTTCTATTTTAATTATTTTTGCTCTGATTTTTGTTACTTCTTTCCTTCTGCTAACTTTGGCTTGGTTCTTCATTTTCTAGTTCCTTGAGGTGTAAAGTTAAGTGGTTTGTCTGTGATCTTTCTTTTTTCTTATTAATGTCAGCATTTATTGCATCCTCTTAGAGCTGCTTTTTCTGAATTCCATGAATTTTGATACATTGTGTTTCCATTTTTGCTTGTTTCAAGATAATTTTTGACTTCTCATAATTTCTTCTTTGACCTATTGGTGTTCAAGAATGTGTTTTTTCATTTTCACATAGTTGTGAATTTTCCAGTTTTCCTCCTGTTATTGATTTCTAATTCTATACCATTGTGTTCAGGGAAGATAGTTGGTATGAATTCAAACTTCTCACATTTGCTAAGTTTTGCTTTGTGACTTGACATATGATCTATCCTGGAGAATATCCTGTGTGCCTGAGAAGAATATGTATTCTGATGCTCTTGGGTAGAATATTCTTTTTATGTCTGTTAGGTCCATTTGGACTAAGGTATAGTTCAAGTTCAGTGTTTCCTTATTGATTTTGTGTGTGGATTTGGTATCCATTGTTGAAAATGGAGTATTAAAGCCCCCTACTATTGTATTGCTGTCAATTTCTCCCTTCAAATTTGTTAGTACTTGCATAATATATTTATATACTCTGATGGTGAGTACATATGTATTTATAAATATTACATTCTCTTTATGAGTTGATGCCTTTATTATATAATGACCTTGCCTCTTGTTACATTTTTTTATTTGCAGTCTATTTGTTCTCATACAAGAATAGCTATTCCCGCTCCTTTTGTTTTCCATTTGCACAGAATATCTTTTCTATCCTTTCAATTTGACCCTATATGTGTCCCAAACCTGTCTCTTACAGGCAGCATACTGTTGGATTTCGCTTTCTAATCCATTTAGCCACTGTATGCCTTCTGATTTTGTAATTTAGTCTTTTCACATTTAAAGTAATTATTGATAGGTACAGACTTAGGGTCATTGTGTTCATTGTTTTCTGGTCATTTTGCAATTCCTTTGTTCCTTCTTCTCATGCTCTATTCTTTTATTTCATGATTTTCTCTACCAATCTGCTTAGATTCTTTTCTCCCTATATTCTGTGTATCTACTATAGGTTTTTGTGGTTACCATGAAACATATAGAACATCTTACAGATTGTAAGTCTATTTTATGCCGTTTACTTCAATCACATACAAATTTTTCATTCTACCCCATATTTTGTTTCTTTATGTCATAATTTACCTCTTTTATATTGTGTATCCAGCAAAAATTATTGTAGCTATAGTTTATTATTTTAATTTTTTTATTAAGGTATTATTGACATACACTCTTATGAAGGTTTCACATGAAAACACAAGGTGGAGACTACTTTTATCCACATTATCAAGTCCACACCCACACCCCAATGCAGTCACTGTCCATCAGCATAGTAAGATGCCACAGATTAACTGTTTGCCTTCTCTGTGCTACACTGCTTTCCCCGTGACCACCAGCACCATGTGTACTAAACATAATGCCCCTCAATCTCTTTCTCCCTCCCTCCCCACCTGCCTTCCCACACCCCTCCCCTTTAGTAACCACTAGTCCCTTCTTGGAGTCTGTGAGTCTGATGCTATTTTTTTCCTTCAATTTTGCTGTGCTGTTATACTCCAAAAATGAGGGAAATCATTTGGCACTTGCTTTCTCCACCTGGCTTATTTCACTGAGCATAATATCCTCCAGCCCCAACCATGTTGTTGCAAATGGTAGGATTTGTTTCTTTCTTATGTCTGAATAGTATTCCATTGTGTATACATACCAGCTCTTCTTTATCCATTCACCTACTGATGGACACTTAGGTTGCTTCTACATCTTGGCTATTGTAAATAGTGCTGCGATAAACATAGGAGTGCATATGTCTATTTGAATCTGAGAAGTTGTATTCTATGGGTAAATTCCAAGGAGTAGGATTCCTGGGTCAAATGGTATTTCTATTTTTAGTTTTTTCTGAGGAACCACCATATTGCTTTCCACAATGGTTGAACTAGCTTACATTCCCACCAGCAGTGTAGGAGGGATTCCTTTTCTCCGCATCCTCACCAGCATTTGTTGTTCTTAGTCTTTTCGATGCTGGCCATCCTTACTGGTGTGAGGTGATATCTCATTGTGGTTTTAATTTGCATTTCCCTGATGATTAATGATGTGGAGCATCTTTCATGTGTCTGTTGGCCATCAGAATTTCTTCTTTGGAGAATTGTCTCTTCATAACCTCTGCCCATTTTTTAATCATGTTAGTTGCTTTTTGGGTGTTGAGGTGTGTGAGTTATTTATATATTTTGGATGTTAAACCCTTGTCGGATATGTCTTTACAAATATATTCTCCCATACTGTAGGATTCCTTTTTGTGCTGTTGATGGTGTCTTTGCCATACAGAAACTTTTCAGTTTGATGTAGTCCCATGTGTTCATTTTTGCTTTTGTTTCCCTTGCTCAAGGAGATGCGTTCAGGAAGAAGTTGCTCATGCTTATATTCAAGAGATTTTTGCCTATGTTGTCTTCTAAGAGTTTTATGGTTTCATGACTTACATTCAGGTCTTTGATCCATTTTCAGTTTACTTTTGTGTATAGGGTTAAACAATAATCCAGTTTCATTCTCTTGCATGTAGCTGTCCAGTTTTGCCAACACCAATTGTTGAAGAGGCTGTCATTTCCCCATTGTATATCCATGGCTCCTTTATCATATATTAATTGACCATATACGGTTGGGTTTATATCAGGGCTCTCTAGTCTGTTCCAATGGTCTATGGGTCTACTCTTGTGCAAGTACTAAATTGTTTTGATTACTGTGGCTTTGTAGTAGAGCTTGAAGTTGGGGAGCATAATCTCCCCAGCTTTATTCCTCCTTCTCAGGATTGCTTTGGCTATTCGGGGTCTTTTGTGGTTCCATATGAATTTTAGAACTATTTTCTCTAGTTCTTTGAAGAATGCTGTTGGTATTTTGATAGAAATTGCATTAATCTATAGATTGCTTTAGGCAGGATGGCCAGTTAGACAATATTAATTCTTTCTATCGATGAGCACAGGATGTGTTTCCATTTATTGGTATCTTCTTTAATTTCTCTCATGAGTGTCTTGTAATTTTCAGAGTATAGGTCTTCCACTTCCTTGGTTAGGTTTATTCCTAGGTATTTTATTCTTTTTGATGCAACAGTGAATGGAATTGTTTTCCTAATTTTCACTCTGCTAGTTCATTGTTAGTGTATAGGAATGCCACAGATTTCTGTGTATTAATTTTGTATCCCACAACTTTGTTGAATTCAGATATTAGATTTAGTAGTTTTGGAGTGAATTCTTTAGGGTTTTTTATGTACAACATCATGTCATGTGCAAATAGGGACAGTTTAACTTCTTCCTTGCCAATCCGGATGCCTTTTATTTCTTTGTTGTCTGATTGCCATGACTAGGACCTCCAGAACTATGTTGAATAGAAGTGGGGAGAGTGGGCATCCTTGTCTTTTTCCCGATTTTAAAGGAAAAGCTTTCAGCTTCTTGCTGTTAAGTATAATGTTGGCTGTGGGTTTGTCATCTATGGCCTTTATCATGTTGAGGTACTTGCCCTCTATACCCATTTTGTTGAGAGTTTTTATCATGAATGGGTGTTGAATTTTATGAAATGATTTTTCAGCATCTATGGAGATGATCCTGTGGTTTTTGTCCTTCTTTTTGTTGATGTGGTGGATGATGCTGATGGATTTGCGAATGCTGTACCATCCTTGCATCTCTGGAATAAATCCCACTTGATCATGATGGATGATCTTTTTGATGTATTTTTGAATTCAGTTTGCTAATATTTTGTTGAGTATTTTTGCATCTTTGTTCATCAGGGATATTGGTCTGTAATTTTCTTTTTTTGGTGCTGTCTTTGTCTGATTTTGGTATTAGAGTGATGCTGGCCTCATAAAATGAGTTTGGAAGAATTCCCTCATCTTATACTCCTTGGAAAACTTTAAGGAGGATGGGTATTAGGTCTTCACTAAATGTTTGACAAAATTCAGTGATGAAGCCATCTAGTCCAGGAGTTTTGTTCTTAGGTTGTTTTTTGATTACCAATTCAATGTCGTTAATGGTAACTGGTTTGTTCAGATTTTCTGTCTTTCTGGGTCAGCCTTGGAAGGTGGTATTTTTCTAGAAAGCTGTCCATTTCTTCTAGGTTATTCAGCTTGTTAGCATATAATTTTTCATAGTACAATTCATTGTATTTCTGTGGTATCCGTAGTGATTTTTCCTTTCTCATTTCTGATTCTGTTTATGTGTGTAGACTCTATTTTTTCCTTGATAAGTCTGGCTAGGGGTTTATCTATTGTTTTATTTTCTGGAAGAACCAGCTCCTTCTTTCATTGATTCTTTATATTGTTTTATTCTTCTCGATTTTACTTATTTCTGTTCTAATCTTTATTATGTCTCTCCTTCTACTGACTTTAGGCCTCATTTGTTCTTCTTTTTCTAGTTTTGTTAATTGTGAGTTTAGACTGTTCATATTGGATTGTTCTTCTTTCCTAAGGTAGGCCTATATTGCAATTTATTTTCCTCCTAACACGGCCTTCCACGGCATCCCACAGATTTTGTGGTGTTGAATTTTTGTTGTCATTTTTCTCCATATATTGCTTGATCTCTGTTTTTATTTGGTCATTGATCCACTGGTTATTTAGGAGCATGTTGTGAAGCCTCCATGTGTTTGTGGGATTTTTAATTTTCTTTGTGTAATTTATTTCTAGTTTCATAACTTTGTGGGCTGAGGAACTGGTTCATACAATTTCAATCTTTTTGAATTTACCAAGGCTCTTTTTGTGGCCTAGGATATGATCTATTCTTGAAAATGTTTCATGTGTACTTGAGGAGAATGTGTATCCTGCTGCTTTTAGGCGTTAAGTTCTGTCGATGTCTCTTAGGTCCATCTGTTTTACTGTGTTGTTCAGTGCCTTTGTCTCCTTACTTATTTTCTGTCTGGTTGATCTGTCCTTCAGAGTAAGTGCAGTGTTGAGGTCTCCTAGAATGCATGCATTGCATTCTGTTTCTCCTTTTAATTCTGCTAGTATTTGTTTCACATATGTAGGTGATCCTGTGTTGGGTGCATAGATATTTATAATGGTTATATCTTCTTGTTGGATTGACCCCTTTATCACTACGTAAGGTCCTTCTTTGTCTCTGTGACTTTCTTTGCTTGGAAGTCTATTTTGTCTGATACAAGTACTGCAACTCCTGCTCTTTTCTCCCTATTAGTTGCATGAAATATCTTTTTCCATCCCTTCACTTTTAGTCTGTGTATGTCTTTGGGTTTAAAGTGAGTCTCTTGTAGGCAGCATATAGATGGGTCTTGCTTTTTTATCCATTCAGTGACTCTATGTCTTTTGATTGGTGCATTCAGACCATTTACATTTAGGGTGATTATCGATAGATATATACTTATTGCCATTGCAGGCTTTAGATTCATGGCTACCAAAGGTTCAAGGTTAACTTCCTTACTCAGAGTCCCACTTAACTCACTTAATATGCTATTACAAACACAGTCTAAAGGTTCTTTTTTCTCCTTTTTCTTCCTCCTCCATTCTTTGTATATTAGGTATCATATTCTGTACTCTTTGTCTATCCCTTGATTGACTTTGGCTATAGTTTATTTAATTTTGCATTTGCTTAGTAATTAACTGTTCTACTTTCTTTACTGTGGTGTTATTACCTCTGGTGACACTTCCATCTATAGCAGTCCCTCCAAAATACACAGTAGAGATGGTTTGTGGGAAGTATATTCTCTCAGCTTTTGCTTATCTGAAAATTGTTTAATCCCTCCTTCAAATTTAAATGATAACCTTGCTGGATAAAGTGTTCTTGGTTTGAGGCCCTTCTGCTTCAAAGCATTAAATACATCATGCCACTCCCTTCTGGCCTGTAAGGTTTCTGCTGAGAAATCTGATGATAGCCTGATGGGCTTTCTTTTGTATGTGATCTTATTTCTCTCTCTGGCTGCTTTTAATAGTCTGTCCTTATCCTTGATCTTTGCATTTCAATTATTATATGTCTTCGTGTTGTCTTCCTTGGGTCCCTTTTGTTGGGAGATCTGTGGGCTTCCATGGTCTGAGAAACTATTTCCTTTCCCAGCTTGGGGAAGTTTTCCTCAATTATGTCTTCATAGACACTCTCTATCTCTTTTCCTCTCTCTTCTTCTTGGGGTACCCCTATAATGTGAATGTTGTTCCATTTGGGTTGGTCACACAGTTCTCTCAATATTCTTTCATTCTAAGAGATTCTTTTTTCTCTCTGTGTGCCTCAGCTTCTTTGTATTCCTCTTCTCTAATTTCTATTTCATTTATCATCTCCTCCAGTGTATATAATCTGCTTTTAAAACTTTCCATTGTATGTTTCATTTCTGATACTGGTTCCATAATTATTGGATCTCCAACCGGAATTCATTCCTTACTTCTTCAATATTTTTCTGTACCTCCATGAGCATGTTAATGATTTTTATTTGGAAATCATAGTGCACTTAATTCTAATCCTTAACAAAAATCCATTAATTATATTTAACAATTCATAAGGGAAAATACATTTGAAAATGTGGCCACTCTAAACCAAGGTATTGCTCATAATAGGCTACTTTATGCCATAGTAATAAATTAAGCCCTAAATCCCAATGGATTCACAGAATAAAGGTTTATTTCTTGCTCACACTACATGTCCATCACAGTTTGGTGGGAGACTTTACTCCACATGGTCAGGTAGGGATTCAGGCTGATGGAGGCGCCACCATCGTGTTCCTGCACCACCTAAAACCAAGTAATCTTGGATTGTGTGGCACAACTAAAAAGCTGGAGAATCTTGAGTCTTTTACTGTCTTTTTCACTGCTTCCACCTCTGATGTCACATGGGTCACCCAACTAAAACTTCATTGGCCAGAACTAATCACATGACTCTGCCTAACTGCAAGGATGACAGGAAATATATGGAAGTAAAGAACATGTTTGGTGAGGCTTATTGTTGTTACCACAAACAGGAACCACCAAAGTCTCAACTGTATCGAACTAACGAGCTTTTAAAAAGCCCAGTAAAACATTTATTCTTCAGAGTCACTGCTAGCAGCACCAGTCATTCTTAAATATATTTCTAAATTCATTTGTGAAGGGCAGGTCTTTGCTTCTTCCTCATTTAAGACGCTTTGCAGTGCAATAAACTGCATGGTCTTCTTATGTCACCAGCTGTGATAATCCGTACTACAGTGTGGAAAACTGAGACATTTAAAGACCAAGTAAATGTCCTGTAGCAAAGCTAGTAAGTGATGGAATTGTGATTTTTAAGTGTCTCTGAAGATGAGACACTTTCTTTCAACTAAAATGGGTGTCCTTAATATCACAACAGACTTAGATCTAAGTAACTTTGAGGGAGATAAGCATAGACATATTTTTTACCAAGCCCCAGTTCTTTCCCAAATTAAAACAACTACCATATCTCAGCTATAACAACATTATAGCAAGTGATTTCTTCTCAAACTCCTAAAGGAGAACTATGACTCCAGAAACAAGTAACATGACATACAAGAAACTGAGCTTTAGTCAGAAGACGATGTGAAGTAAATGGTCCTTCTATCAAACAATTGAGTTTGAAAAGAAGTTTACAAAGACATCTTTTATAAAAGCCAGTACTTTTTTTGGTGTATAGTGTTTTTACTTCACCAAGACTTACATCTGAAAACTCTCAGGTCTAATCATTGTCAAATTCCCTCATGTAGAAATACCAAGAAAATGTTTTTTTGCTTTAAGCTCAACTCTTGGAATCTACAGGATAATGTAGCTAAAATTCAGGAAATAAAAATTCAGTAGCATGCCAAATACGACCACTGTTTGAGATATGTTGAATTCAAATAAACTCAAATTCTTTTCTCTAATAAAGGAAAATATCATCTTAATTTTGACAGGTTTCTGTCTACAACTATTATAACTGATTTATTTCCAGTAATTCTTTAAAAACTAAATTATGTTTTAAAATGATGGTTAGGAGCAGGCTTTATAATGATATGTAAAATCACTCCAACAATTGATACAAAGAATTGCCAAGAAATTAATTTTTTTTTAATATATTTTGAGTTTAAATTATTGCTCCTTCAAACTCTACCATGACAAGGAATATCAGCTAATCCCTGTTTTGTTTACTTGGTTTACAAATCAGATTATTTTCAGAGCCCCAGGAGATGGATGTTCAATGTCTAACATGTTAATAGTCCATTAATCCAGAGACCAAATACCTGGTAACCTCAAACATCAGCACCCAAAAAATCAGAAAGATCCCAGACCAGCTAAACTATATAACACAAAATATATTCACTGACTTGAGGATCTCATCTGGAACATACTGAGAGCCTCTTTTTTTATATTTTAGGTATAATTTTACTGTAGTCATTACTGTGTGTTACCAACTCAATAAGATGGAGGAAGGAAATTTTAAAAGTGGAGAAAGAATTTATAGAGATAGGTAGGCTCTGCTTCTTTTACATTATTTTTAGTTGCTATGCATATGATTGCAGCCACAGTAAGAGTCAAAGGCCGAAGGTTAAGACTTACATCTGATAAAAAGTGCTAGTAATGCACTATGTCAAAACCAATAATTTGAGATTTTTTTTAAAAGAAAGTTTTTAGTAATCATAGCTGAAGTCTTCTGAATATTGGAAAATGTGTCATATATTTACCAGATTTATATCTGCCCCATACATGGGTATTTTTTTTTTCTGCGATTTTGGTGTTGGTGGAAAGGACCAATCCTTTTTTTTGATAATTAGGAAAGCTGGCATGAATGGACATATGTGCTAAGATGTTTGGAGTTCAGTGACAGGATAGCAAGAATTAAAGACATTCTCTACTAGTAAAACATAGTCAAGATATTTAAATACATAAATATGCAGTAAAGAATAATTGAGACATTCTTAAAATTTTAAAGAAGTAGTAAAAAAGTTTTCCTATACTGAATTTCAAGATTTTTTAAATCAAATTAGAGCAACTAAGAGATTATGTTCTTTTGTGAAAGAACTGATAAACAGACAATAAGATAAGAATAGGAAATCCAGAAATATATGCACACATATAATGAACTTGATATATGATAAAAATGTCACTGCAGAGTAGTTGTGAAAGACATATTCATTGTATTCAATAAGGGATACTTAATTGATTAAATATTCACACAGACAAAAATGAAACTTGACCAACACTTCCCACCGTACGCACACTATGAATATCCTGTGCATAAATCCGGAGGGATGAAGATCGAACGCTGAAGGGAAAAACAATAAAACTTCCAGAGGCCAACATAAAAGAATACCTTTGATGATATCTGGGTTGGAAAAGGCTTTTAAGGACATAAAAATAATTAAGAGGAAAACACTGATAAATCGGGCTATATTAAAATGACAAAATTCATATAAGACCCTAGCAAGAGAGAGAAAATGCTGTTCATAAAATGGAAAAAGACAGCATATGAAAAGATGGTCAACTTCAGTAATCATGAGGAAAATGCAAATTAAAATCCCAATGAAATATCAGTACCCATTCACCAGAAAGGATAAAAATAAAAGGACTCACAATACAAAGTGTTTGAGAGACAATGTAACTATGGGAACGCTCTACATGCTGCTGAGGAGCACATGAATTGGGACAAAGATTTTAGACAACACTCAGGCATTGTTCACAAACACGACGATACATAAACCCTATGACACAGCAGTCCTGCACCTAAGTATATATCCAACCCAAAAGTAAACACATTTCAGGAGAGAAGTGCAAGACTGTTCATAGTAGTACTATTTGAAAAAGAAAAAAGTTACATATCCTTCAGCAATAGAAAGGAGATAATAATTATGGTATACGATGGGATACTGAAAAGCGATGGTAATGAACGACCCGCAGAAACAGCGTGGGTGAATATGGGATACTGAAAAGCGATGGTAATGAACGACCCGCAGAAACAGCGTGGGTGAATACAAAAAACAAAGTGACCTAGAGAAACCATACACAGAAGAATATACATACGATTCCACTTACGTAGAATTTAAAAAGCAAGTGAAAACTAAGTTGTAGTGGTTTGTGATTTATACTATGTGATAAAGATATAAAGAAATGCAAGGAAATGATGACCAATAAAGTCAGGAAAGCGGTTATTTTGAGGGAGAAGGAAGAAGGAGGGAGTATGATTGGGAAAGGACACAATGGTTATTTCTGGTTGCTATCAACATTCTATTTCTTGACCTAGATGGTAATAAATAATTGGCTCTACATTTTTATTTCATAAACTTTTCTCTTTAAGATAACAAGAGTATTAAAATTGTTCAAACTTTAGTGTTCACAGTAATACAGGGGTCCCCATTGTCAAAGAATATAAATATTATATATACACTAATAACTCTGTATCTATGAAGTTGTTTTTAATCACTGAAGACAGAAGACTTGAGTAAATATGTTCATAACCACTGGTGTGCTGTATTCCACCCTGCCTTCCTTTTTAAGGGGCTTTGCTTCTTTCTCTCCTGCACCATCATTTTTTCCTCTCCAGTGGGTTAATCCCCTGAGCAATATAAATATGCAATATTCTCCATCTTATTAAAAAAACACACACACAAAGAAACTGACATTACCCTCTGATAATCTTTTCTCTTGCACTTCAAAGCAAAACTCTGAAAACAGTTGTCAAAACTTGCTGTCTCCTCTTCTCCTCCCACTCTGCCTTACACCAATCCCAATAATGCTTTCACCACCACTGCACTAAGAGCACTCTTCTCATTTCACCAAGGATCCTCATATTGTTAAATACAATTTCTCCATCTTCAGTCATTTTTGTTCAACCTATTAACTACGTTGGATTCAGCTGGCTGATCACACCTTCTTCCTTGAAACACTTCTTCATTTGGCCTCTCAGATATCACTCACTCCTGGTTCTCCTCCTACCTAATAGGCTTTACATCTTTCTCAGGGTCTTCTGGATTGTCTTTATATTCTGAACCTTTACACACACACACTAGAAAGTTCTACAAAAATAAGGACCTTACCTTTTTTTTTTCTTCACTATGTCTCTATGAATCTTTGATCAATGAATGAATGAATGGACCACAATACAAACTACTGTGCCAATGTATGCCCTCTTTTAAGCTTTCTTTAAATTTATGAGTGATCACCTAATGTAACAGTTGTTTGTTTTGTTTTAGTTTTTAGTTATAATTAGCTTAGGGAACATTGTTGTTTCAACACTGGGCCAAGAAATGGTCTTATCATGTTAATTTAATCCTCAACTCCCTTCTCATTGAAAATTATAGATTCTATTTTAATCTCCTCTCCATTATACTCTCATGATGAATCAAGGTAAAAATTCAAAGAACTGTGTTAATAATAAGCTTAAACATTGAAATCATTTTATGACCTCCACCTGGTCCACCATTTATCCCATGTTTTTCACTGCCTTTAAAATCTTTAAGTGCCTTTAAAGTTTCCCTTGAGGTCAAAGAACGTTTATTACCCTTAGCTTGGCCTAGTCCTATTTTTTGGCAGGAATCCAGAAAGGAAGGAGAAGAATGAGTAGATCATCTATTTTGAGAAATTAGCTTTGACTTTTCCCATACAAAATTATAACCATCAATTTACCAAATATTTATTGAGCACCTAAAGGGTCCCAGATACTTACTGAGAACTAAAGAAACAAAGACTAAAAAAGATTTCCTACCTTCAAGTACATCACAGCCTAGTAAGGGAACGTTTATTTTTTAATTGAGTTAGAGCAATATGAATTAATTACAGCTTTAACAATCTGTTCTGTTAGAAAATATTCATAACTTGAAAGAGACAAAAGAAATTATTAGGTGTTCTTTCAGCGAAATGCTGGGCTGTGGGCTATTTTACAACTTCATGAGAGCAGAGGTTAACTGATAGATTTTGCTCAGTAGAGATGCAAATAATTCTTGTTTGGTGGAAAAATAACTCTGAAAGTTTATTTCTCTTTGAGAGATTAACCAGTTTCATAATCTATATCCTTTCTCACCATTCTTTTATCAAATAGCCCATATATCTGTAACAGGAAAGTGCTGTAGCCACCTTAGACTGGCTCATGAGAACCAACTGTCTAGTTTGCAGGGATCTTGAAAACTCATTGACTTTACATTGGTAGCTTAAAATCAGCCGTAGTGGCGGTACTTGCACTACAAAAATTGGCAGATACTATAAATCAGGACTTTTATTTGATTGTTTCACGAAAGCCCGTTGAACCAGTTTTAAGGTCTTACTGGTTCCCTCATTAATCGATGAGTTAAATAAAATTGATCATTTAAATAAAGTTTTTCACATATGTTTATTTTATGCCTTTATAATAGGTATATTATAGAGGTTTTTAACCTCTAGAAAATTGTATCTTAAAAGTTGATGCCAATTGCCTTTCTCAGGCACTGTTTAGCCATCATTCTATTATGTGATTGAAGAAACTTGATTTTTATAGTCACTGGATCAAATACAGAGTTAGCTCAATGCTGCCTGCTTTATGAAGACAAGCTAAAAGGTTACAACTGTAACAATTCACCTTAATCAAAGGGAAAGAATAGATAAAATAGTGTACAATTCTCATACTTGAATGTCCTAAATGCACCAACTTGACTACATAGTAATGTTTCATTCCCTTTTAATGTGTGGGTTGATTGGTAGGAAATTACCATTTTCAATATGTTCCAGATATTTCTGAGGATTTCATTCACTAGTTCAACTGAGTCTCTGAATATGTAAATTCAAATCTTCACTCCTCAGAAGAGAGATAACTACTTAAATGTTAAAGAGTTCTGTTTGTTTCCTACACAAAGGTTTAAAAAAACTCTTCTAGTCTAGGCTTAGTTGATGAAGTGAAGCTGATGATTCACTTTCATTTTTACAAAACATCACTTTGAAGCAATTTTAATAATATTATTTTGGAGAATTAAAAATGTCTCGTGAGATAATCAGATATAGATATTATTACTCTTACCCTACAGAGAGGAAAACAAAAGCCCAGGACCTTATCTTGAGAAATTCTACATACTCTACCAGGCAGTTCTGAAGCGACTTGGCTGTGGCATTCTCTACAGAATATAGAAAATAAAATAGAGACTGTTTTAGATAATAGAAAATAGTTTTATAGCACTAAGTAGAAAAGTATGCAAACATACGAAATGTCATGATCACAAAACCAAGATTGAAGCTAAAGTTAGATACTTAAATTGTTTTATTTTCTGTGCGTTTTCAACTAACAACTCATAATTTCCAAATCTGGCAAGCAGAGAAAACATTAGGAGATTCAAGATGGTTAGTTCATGTATTTAGATTTTTAATTGGTAGGTTTTGCCATGGAGCAAGCTCTTGGCTCTAGACAGAAGTATCAATGTTCTTCAGCAATAGTAAATCAGGTGCATGGATTTCTTTATAGTTTGGACATTTGGAAGCAATTCTCTTTTCTTTTTTCATTGTAAGATTTTGCTGATGTTTTCACATCACCAGTTGAATTTTGTTTTAAATCACCATTGTGTTTTTCACAGTTGGATGTTAATTGTGGCTTTTGAAATAACTGTCTAATGAAGCTGAGTCATTTCAAAGCTTTTCATTGAGTAAAAATATGCTTTCCGGTAGCTAAGGTAATTTCAGGGAAGTTTTTTGATGAGGACTTTGCTGTTTGGGATTATACAAAGTTTCTGAGGAAAAAAAAAGGCTCAGTGAAGGTAAATTTGGCTAAACTGTCCTTTGTGCTTCACTTCGCACATGGAAACGACAGTTGTGGTCAGGCCAGCTTCACAGGCAGCCCTGAATAAAATAATTGTTTTTGGAATGAATTTGTATCAATGTGAACATCCGATCAAAATACAGAATGCAATAAATCACAAGGATCGTTATTCTCTTTATTTTCTCATGAAAATGCAAATACAATTTAATTTACAACATGGTTGCTTAGATTTCTGTCACTTTTTTGATTGGCTTAAGGGAAGAAGGGAAGTAGGGAATGAAACTTTGGTCTGATCGTGTGGATCAAAAATAAAGGCCTCAAGTTCTATTTTACGTGAGAAAAATAATAAAAAATCAGGGTACCTTTGTATTTTTGGTCACTTAGCTGTGTTGAACTATATTTCCCAGAATTCCTTTCCTTACTGTGTTTCCAGTTGGGATGGTCCATGAGAGAGATTCCTGGCAGATTTCGAGAGAAAAAGGGAGGAAGCACTTTGTAAAAGTTCAAATATTTTATTACTAATGTGTTCACTCATCCTACTGGTGTGAAGCGCAGCCGAGCCTGCAACTGCTGTCGTCCCTACATTCTCCAGTTTCTCTGACTCCTGGTCCTTATATGTGCATTCAGTTCTGCGAGGAAGGGTCTGGCTTCTGCAAAACACCTGTATCACTAACACAAGACGCAACAAGAACTGACGTGGTGAAATCTCAGCCCTTTCTTGTGGAGTTTGAGCTTATGCTTTTGAGTTCCAGTTTGCTTGTGATCTCCCCGACCTTACATTTATCTTCCATTCCCAAATGCTTGTTCTGAAGACTCTAAGCTCCAGCACCAGGTATGAAGAAAATAACCTCGCAGATACTGCTCACCAGCTGCATAAGGCCAAATCCCAAATAAATATATTCTAGTATTTATGCTTTTCCGATTGAACCCTGAATGGTCCAATGTTCCTTCAGAAATATGATAGGTGTTTGGATAGTGGAATAAGTGCCAAAACAGGTTTTTAACATAATTATCAAAAATATGAGCTATATGTCAACAACAGTTGCCCATATCCCTAATGGAATCCTATTCACACACATGTAACAGACAAGCTGGGAGAACATGCAACACCAGGTGCTCTGAGGGGGGTACCAGTAGATCTCAGATAAGGAAAAGTTATCCATTCTGTACCTGGGCAAAGAGAGGTTTTGGATAGAGTTGACCCTGTTAAATATGATAAGATGAAAAGAAATAATCATGAGAGAAATGATAACTATGTGAATGATAGAAATGATAACTATGTAAAAATATAGGTGAAGAAGAATAAAGGGAAGAAACTCAATTATACAAGCAATCCAATATGGAGAAAAGGAGAGAATATTCCATAAATATTTTTTACATAGAAAAAATTAAAAAGAAAATTAAGTCAGTGAAACAGAATGAGACATTATACCACCAGAATGTGATGAATAGTGCAGAGCTTTCAGTCAATTAAAAATACAACAGTACTACAAAACTGAATGTAAATTAGAGTAATCAGGAAACAGCATAGACATGGATGAAACCTAATTGGAAGGATAGACAGAAAGTTCAAGATAGTCACAATCAGGGCAGAAGAAAATAACAATGATAAAATTTCATTTAAAAAAAGAAAACACCTAGGAATAAACCTAATGAACGAAGTGAAAGACCTGTACTCTGAAAACTACAAGACACTCCTAGGAGAAATTAAACAGGACACTAACAAATGGAAATGCATCCCATGCTCTTGGCTAGGAAGAATAAATATTGTCAAAATGGCAATACTACCTAAAGCAATCTACAGATTCAACGCAATCCCTATCAAACTACCAACAACTTTCTTCAATGAACTGGAACAAATAATTCTAAAATTCATATGGAACCAGAAAAGACCCCAAATAGCCAAAACAATCCTGAGAAGGAGGAATCAAACAGAGGGAATTACGCTCCCTGACTTCAAGCTCTACTACAAAGCCACAGTAATCAAGACAGTTTGGTACTGGCACAAAAACAGACCCACAGACCAGTGGAACAGAATAGAAAATCCAAACATTAACCCAAACATCTACAGTCAATTAATATTTGATAAAGGAGCCCTGAATATACAATGGGGAGATGACAGCCTCTTCAGCAGCTGGTGTTGGAAAAACTGGACAGCTACATGTAAGAGAATGAAACTGGACTACTGTCTAACCCCATACACAAAGGTAAACTCAAGGTGGATCAAAGACCTGAATGTAAATCATGAAACCATAAAACTCTTAGAAAAAAATATAGGCAAAAATCTCCTGGACATAAACATGAGTGACTTCTTCATGAACATATCCCCCCGGGCAAGGGAAACAAAAGCAAAAATGAACAAATGGGACTATATCAAGTTGAAAAGCTTCTGTACAGCAAAGGACACCATTAGTAGAACAAAAAGACACCCTAAAATATGGGAAAATATATTCATAAATGATGTATCTGATAAGGGGTTGACATCCAAAATATATAAAGAACTCACGCACCTTAACAAACAAAAAGCAAATAACCCAATTAAGAAATGGGCACAGGACATGAATAGACACTTCTCTAAAGAAGAAATTCAGATGGCCAACAGGCACATGAAAAAATGCTCCACATCGCTAATCATCAGAGAAATGCAGATTAAAACCACAATGAGATATCACCTCACACCAGTGAGGATGGCCAACATCCAAAACACAGACAACAACAAATGTTGGCGAGGATATGGAGAGAGGGGAACCCTCCTACATTGCTGGTGGGAATGCAAATTAGTTCAACCATTGTGGAAAGCAGTATGGAGGTTCCTCAAAAAACTCAAAATAGAAATACCATATGACCCAGGAATCCCACTCCTAGGAATTTACCCCAAGAATGCAGCAGCCCAGTTTGAGAAAGACAGATGCACCCCTATGTTTATTGCAGCACTATTTACAATAGCCAAGAAATGGAAGCAACCTAAGTGCCCATCAGTAGATGAATGGATTAAGAAGAAGTGGTACATATACACAATGGAATATTATGCAGCCATAAGAAAAAAACAAATCCTACCATTTGCAACAACATGGATGGAGCTAGAGGGTATTATGCTCAGTGAAATAAGCCAGGCCAAAAAAGACAAGTACCAAATGATCTCACTCATATGTGGAGTATAACAACAAAGAAAAAAAAA